>CAKKOB020000396.1:29122-54443 GCA_918844115.2 Phlebotomus perniciosus | reverse complement strand
TCACTCCATCTTCTGAACTTCTATTGTAACCACGTGCTGAACTTTATTCTTGAAATATACTGTGTGAATTACTAGTGCTACATTCTCTGTACTGCCCACTCCATTCCTCGTCATTCCTCAACCTCCCGGACATCCTGGACAACAGGTTTCGGCGACAATTCTGGCATTAAATATATTGTTTGTTGCAGGTAGGCCACGCCGCAACAACTGGCGACAATTCTGGCATTAAATATATTGTTTGTTGCAGGTAGGCCACGCCGCAACAACTGGCGACGAAGTTGAGGACTCGCCTGCAGAGATTTCAGGACTCACCAGTGAGCCACTAGCACATCCGGAAAACCTCCGTTTTTCGACATAACCTCACATTTCTCGCACATGGCTACCGAGAAACCGACTACAGACCCCGCTCTTCTGGAGCTCCTCAAGGCCACCAGGGAGATAATGGAGGACCAGAAGAAGCTCCTGCAGGATCAGCAGAAGCAGATTGTAGCTCTCCAGCATCAACAACAGTCGAAGACGGAGCGCCCAGAACTCACCATTGAGGCTCTGGCGCCTTCGATCCAAAAGTTCGCTTATGATCCGGACAACGGCGTCACCTTTGACGTCTGGTTTTCTCTTCACGAGGACATCTTCCGTGAAGACGCCAAATCTCTCGACGATGCTGCACGGACACGTCTGCTCCTCAGGAAACTCAATCCTCAGGGTCACGAGGGGTACGTGAACTCTCTCTTGCCGAAGGCTCCACGAGATTTCACGTTTGACCAGACGGTTGAGCGCCTCAAACAGCTGTTTGGGCGCCGGGAATCTCTCTTTCACACTCGCTGGAGATGTCTACAGATCCAGAGGAAAGAGACAGACGATTTCCAGACTCACTCGACGGTCATCAATAAGATTTGCGAAGAGTTCAAGCTTGGGGACCTCACTTCAGAGCATTTCAAGTGCCTTGTTTTCATTCTGAGTCTCAGAAGCAAGAAGGATGCTGAAGTACGCACTCGCCTTCTTCACAAACTGGAGGTGGAGAAGCCAGAGGTTCTGACGCTGTCCTTCATGGCCAGTGAAGCGACACGCCTCATGAATCTCAAGACAGAGAGTGCCGATGTCGAGCTCAAGGACATTACCCACAGTGTCCACTCCGTCCAACGACGTGACAAACCCTCCAAGGGCGCTCCCTCGACATCCCAATCCCAGCATCCCAAACGTGACAATAAAAAGGCTCCCAAGACTCCTTGTTGGTTCTGCGGGGGGATGCATTACGTCAGACAGTGCAATTTCTCCCAGCACACCTGCAAAGACTGCTCCAAGAAGGGCCACAAGGAAGGGTATTGTTCATCCAACAAACCTCAGAAGAACTCCCAGAGTTCCAAGCAACAATCCAAACAAGCAGTCTCCTCTGTCAGTGTCAACGCTGTCAGAAATGGTCAAAGGCGATACATCGATGTGATCATGAATGGGAAGACCGTGAAGCTACTTTTTGACACAGGATCTGATGTCACGATCATCTCCGAGGTTGTCTGGCGACACCTTGGATCTCCGCCTCTCACGCCCACTGCTTCCAGCGCGGCGGATGCCCAGGGAAATCATATTCCTATGCAAGGGGAGTTCAACTGCGAAGTTGAGTTCAACGGAGACACCCGTGTGGCAAGGTGCCTTGTCACACACGTCAACATCAATTTATTTGGTGTTGAATGGATCAGCACATTCAACCTGTGGGAGACTCCCATGTCCTCCCTGTGTCAAGTCAACGCAGTGTCAACCGCCGATGCTGTCGCAGCTCTCAAGACGTCTTTCCCAGCTGTTTTCTCAGCCACTTTGGGAAAATGCACCAAGGGGCAAGCGCATCTTCAGCTGAAGCCTGGATCGCTTCCTGTTTTCAGGCCCAAGCGCCCTGTGCCATATCACGTCACGGATTTGGTGGATGAGGAGCTCACAAGATTGCAGAATCTTGAGATCATCACTCCTGTCGATCACAGTGATTACGCAGCTCCTATCGTTGTAGTCCGGAAACCCAATGGTTCCATCCGAATATGTGCTGACTATTCCACCGGACTCAACGCAAGCCTCGAATCCCATCACTATCCTATCCCTACACCTGACCAAATCTTCGCAACGCTGTCAACATGCTCCGTATTCAGCCAGATCGACTTGTCAGATGCATATCTGCAAGTCGAGATGGACGAAGATTCCAAGAAACTCCTCACGATCAACACACACAGAGGGCTCTTCACGTTCAATCGCCTCTGTCCAGGAGTCAAGTCAGCGCCAGGAATCTTCCAACAGATCATTGAGACCATGCTAATGGGTATCAGTGGAGTCCACGCCTACTTTGACGATCTGCTCATCGCGTCAAAGACAAGGGAGGAGCATCAAAAGACACTTCTTGAAGTGTTCAAGCGACTCAGCGAGTACGATTTCAGAGTCAAGATGGAAAAATGCAAATTTTTCCAAGATGAAGTCCGCTTCCTTGGCATCATCGTCAACGCCCAAGGACAGCACCCAGATCCGGCAAAGATTGCTGCCATCACAGACATGCCAGCTCCTACAGACTTTGCCCAGCTCCGTTCATTCCTCGGTGCTATCACGTTCTACGCAAGGTTCGTCAAGTCACTCAGCACTATCCGAAGCCCTCTGGATCAGATGCTATGCAAGGAGAACACCAGAGATAAGAAGGCCAACTTCAACTGGACGCCGCAGTGCCAGAAGGCGTTCATCAAGGTCAAAGAAATCCTATCCTCTGATCTCCTTCTAACACATTACAATCCTTCTCTCCCTATCACAATCGCTGCTGATGCTAGTGAGACAGGCATTGGTGCGGTCGCGTACCATGTCATGGACAATGGACAGCTGAAGGCATTCTACCATGTCTCCCGCACTCTCACCAAGGCTGAGAGAAACTACTCACAGATCGACAAAGAGGGCCTCGCTTCGATCTACGCTGTCCAGAAATTCCACACTTTCATCTACGGGAGGAGATTTACGCTGCAAACTGATCATAAGCCGCTCCTCGCAATCTTTGGGTCAAAGAAGGGAGTGCCGATTCATTCCGCCAACCGGCTGCAACGCTGGTCTCTCATCTTGCTGGCATACGATTTTGACATCGAATATGTCCGCACAGAAGACTTTGGTGGTGCAGATGTCCTGAGCAGATTGATCAAGCAGCAGAAGTCTAACGACGAAGAGTTCATCATCGCTCAGGTCAATGACGACGCCCTTGTTGACCAAATTCTCATTGATGACGTCAACAAGCGATTCCCGGTGACATTCAAGAAGATTGAGGCCGCTACACTCTCTTCTCCAACTCTCCAAGAGGTGTCCAACTACATCCGTCACGGATGGCCACGCAATACCTCTGGACTCTCACCGGAAGTGACCCAATACTTCAAGGTCAGAGACTCTCTCACCCTTATACAATCTTGCATTGTATACAGGGATCGCATTGTCATTCCGCCCACTCTCCGAAGCGCTATTCTCCAACAGCTCCATGAAGCTCACCCAGGAATCACACGTATGAAGTCACTGGCTCGCTCATACGTATTCTGGCCCCGTCTGGATGCTGATGTGGAGAACATGGTCAAAGCTTGCTCTGACTGTGCTGCTGTGGCGAAGAATCCGACCAAATGCGACCTTCACTCATGGCCTCTCGCCTCGAAGCCATGGCAGAGAGTTCACGCTGACTACGCCGGCCCAGTCGATGGACATTCGTTCCTGGTCTTGGTGGACTCATACACCAAGTGGCCAGAGGTCTACATGATGACGTCCACAACGACTGCTGCCACCCTCGAAAAGTTGTCTGATGCCTGCTCTAGATTGGGGTTCATGCAAACTCTCGTGACGGACAACGGAACCCAATTTAAGAGTGAAGTGTTTGCCGACTACTGCCGTGAACGTGGCATCACCCATGTCACCACTGCGCCATACCACCCTCAGAGTAATGGCCAAGCAGAGCGTTTTGTGGATACACTGAAGCGCTCCCTCGCTAAGCTCTCCGGCACAGGCAACACTCAGACAGTCCTGACGAAGTTCTTGATGTCCTATCGCTGCACGCCCAATGCCAGCACGTTCAACGGGAAATCTCCTGCTGAACTCATGATGTCAAGACCACTTCGCACGACTCTTTCTCTCACCAAACCTCCTGAGGATCATCCGGTTGAGAGAAATACAGCCATGGAGCGTCAATTCAACTTGAAGCATGGCTCTAAGAGTCGTTCGTTCGACAGAGGGGAGGAAGTATTAGCAAAATGCTTCCGAGGCAACCACTCCTACTGGGCACCTGGCATTATCATTGAGAAGCGCGGTAATGTCATGTACAACGTTCAGCTTACTCATGATAATAAGCTCATCAGAAGTCACATCAATCAGCTGCTTAAGCGATACTCGGATGTGGACGCTCCTTCTGATGACTCTCAGACCCATGATCACGAGATAACCATTCCGTTCGACTACGACGAGGGAACGTCTGTAGATCCGGAGCCAGCGCCGCCTGCAGATGACACACCTGTACGTCAGCCTCGCCAGCGTCAACCTTATAGGAATCCACGACTCCCGACGCGGTCTTCGCCGCCACGACTCCGCTCTAGAGGAGCTATCCCTCGCAGGATCCTCTAGCTTCATTAAGGGGGGAGGTGTTGGGACGCCAACGACTTTACGGCTCTCAGCCGTAACCGCCGTCACCGCCGTGTCGGCGCCATCATCTTTATGTCAATTCTCACTCCATCTTAAGCTTTTCTATTGTAAGCCACGTGCTGAACTTTATTCTTTAATAAAATATACTGTGAATTACAAGTGCTAATTCTCTGTACTGCCCACTCCATTCCTCGTCATTCCTCAACCTCCCGGACATCCTGGACAACAGGTTTCGGCGACAATTCTGGCATTAAATATATTGTTTGTTGCAGGTAGGCCACGCCGCAACACTTTCATTTAATCTCTTGTAGCAATTTTGTATCAATTTCTTGGAATTGATGTTCATAATATGTTTTACACTCCCCTCGGCAATCTATGCACTTCTAAGATCAACACCGTGAATACTAAATAAGTGAAAAGAGACTTGGATGCTCATTTTCGCAAAGGTCACACTTTCAGCAACATATCATCCACATTTCACGCGATCGGCGCCAAATTGCAGAGCTTCGTATAATTTCCATAAAAGCAAATTTGCAGATAAGAAAAATAATGTGAAGAAAGTTCAAATGTGTCACGAAACACTCAAATTTCTGCAATTTGTCCATATCGATGATCTCATAGTTTCTCTTTTTATCGTTACGTTTGACTTCTCACATGAAATTCAAACGGAACTCTGCTGTTTTATCCACCAAGAGCTTTTATAAGCTCTTGAGAAATGCGATTGATTTGCAGGATTTGCATAAGTAAAGGCGAAGTTTGTCGGATCACCTCTTAATATTAAGAGATCTGTTAATTTTGAATCTTACCTTCCATAACGTACACGATACTCCCGACATCACCCTCCTTGATGATTAAACTTCCTGCCGCATATTGCACGGGGTACATACAGTCGACGATCTCCTTGATCTGGATCATTTCCAGATTCTTCATGAAGTCATTGTCCAGGATGGCGGATTTTATGAGCTCGCGTGATCTGAAAATTGACAAAAGAGCTAATTCAGTCACTTTTTCCCGCTTAATAATTCAGCCGTAGATTATGAGACAGAAGAGTAATTTATCGTTCGTTCGCACGTGTCTAGACTGGGCAAAATTTGCATTTTGGAAGAAGAAAAATTGAGGCAACAGCCGAAGAAATTGCGAGCTCCAATGGGGCAATTCGTTTAATGCGATTTATTTCACACTCACGACAGACGATTATTTCTCTCCCACACCAATGTTCTCACTAAAGACAATTTGATTGATATGCTGCTCGAGTGGTGAGACAAAAACATCGAGAGATCGCGTGCTTTTCGGAGCGCACAAGATCAATTAAATTCCATAACGAGAGTATGAGAGAAAATCTCTCGTTGGTGTTCCTATATTAATTAACTAAATAGCCATGAGAGCGATGACACTCCTATAAAATGTTCTATAGGTTCTATACGTGCAAAAGAGGTTCGTAGAAACTAGTTGCGAACTTTGCGATCTAGAGCAAAAAAAAAACTTTTCCCATCAGGTTAAGGAAAAGCATTGCTGGGAATCTCTTCAATTTTCCTCATCCAATCCATCCGACTTTTATAAAGAGGAATTGATGGTGAAACCAGCATCTCTTTCGCGGTGAGTGGCGATGTTTCTCTCCCCAGCCAGTGGACGATTTATTGCCCAACGATCAACTTGGGGATCTCTCAATGAAATGCTTAATGCCATTAATCTGTGTTGTCGCTGTCTCTTTCATTTACTGCCGACAACACAGCATACAAAGTCGACTGTCTATAATTATTACAACATTTTACATTGACTTCTTATTTACCCATTGCGAGATGGACGTGCATTGTGACTTTTTCTAAGCAAATTTTCCTGCATCAAAAATTATGATCAAATTGTTCGCAACCTCATCTTTACTAAACGGTGAAAAATAATGAGAAAACCTTAAGCGTAAAGGCATTCCAAACCTTTTAAAAGAACTTAAAATTTTATCTGATATTCGATAATGGGATCTCAGGTCCTATAAGTCGGCCACGGAAGAGACTTATCATGTGTTTTTCTGATAATACGAGCAATCAAATCCTAGAAATCACAAAACTCAAAGCCAAGACAATATAAATGAATCCAATTCATCAATAAGACGTGATCACAAATGATCATATGGAATGATGTGTCCATGCCAAGCTACAGTGCTCTAAAAATCTCTACGGTTCTATTAAAATCTTACTGGTGGGATTTAGGGATCTTCACCAGATCTCCCTCGACTCCGGTGAAGGATGACAGTGGTTCAGCACTGATGGCCGTCCTCTTGATGCGCGGCTCCAGCAGTGAGATCACCCGCGAAGACTCAACACCGGCACTCCACTCATAAGCACCCTCGGAGCGTCGATTCTCGATGATCTTCTGTGTGAGAGGTCTCACCACCTGCCTGAATTTGTCGATCTCATTCTGCAGTTCTGTAATCTCCTCCTGCTTGCTGGTCACCCCATCCTGGCACTGAGCCAGTTGGCGCGCCAAGCGCATCACGGACGCATTGAGCTCGGCGATGGCGCAATCACGATCCGCAATCTCGGCCTGGAGGCGCTTTATCACATCGTTACCCATCCGCCCACCACCCAGTGGGTCTGAGGAACTTTTCACCACGCAATTAGTGCAATTGTGCCTATCACGCAGCCGATGATCACGCAGATCCCTCAGCTGATCATTCTCACACTTTAGCACTCGCACATCGCGCTCCAGGAGCACCAATTGATCATTCTTGTCGCGCAAATTCTCGTACAGCACTCGCAATTCACAGCGGAGGGAGAGAACAGTGTCCTCCGGGGATCTTCTCTCACCCTTCAACACTGTGTCACACTTTTCCATCTTTTTATGAGTCTTTTTTTCTTCTTGGCGCGATTATTAAGTCACTTAGCGCGAGATTTCATTTTTTTTTATTTTATTCACTTTCTTATCGTTCTTCTTTGCGGTTTTTGATCTCCTTGTGCTTTTTGTCGAGTGCTAAAAACCCATTAAGGTGAATTCAAATTTTAAGGAATTGCTTAAGACAATAAACTCCAGAGATACGCAACGAAATGCTTTTCTCATCACTAATTTAAGGGGTTTACTAATTTAAAACCAAAGAATTCCTACAAATTTAAAACCTTTTGGTTTTTTCACTTCCCTTGATTTGCCCCTTATTCCCAAATGGTGAGCGATGCAAGCATAAGAGTGGCTTTTTATCAGGATTTATGTCGCGTTCGATATGAAATTTTTGTGGAGCATTTTATGCCGTACGTGAGATTTATTGCACCAAGAAATAAATACATTTAATTAATAAGCCAATTAAGCAACAATATCGAAAAACCTCACTCTTTAAAAAAAAATTCACGGAGAGAATTGAAATCAATCATTTCATAAATTAATAAGGGACAATTTATTAATTTCGGTAAGTGATACCAAAAAGTAATTGATTATAAGGTTGTGCAATCAGAATATATATAGGGTCTTTCAATTTCCCTGACACGAATTTCATATGGGAATTTCTGAAGGGCTTCACCACAGGTGAAAAATCAATAGCATGATAAGTGGAAAGAAAATCCATAAAGTGTCCTATTTATCACTGAATTGTGTGTGTGAAAAGTTTTGCGTGTAGAAAGTTTAATCAATAGATCCGCCGCGAATTGTCGTGGCAACTCAGCTAAACAGATATACAACCTTTTGCATGGAAAGCGAATAAATTCCATCACACTCGCACAATTCCTTTGAACACTTCTGCAAGAACTCAAGCTCTGTGGCTCTTTTTGTTAAGTGGCTTTGCAGTGGAAAAATTTTGTGGTGAAAGTGAAAGATGCTGTGCTGGAAATATGATGATAATCTCCTCAATAAAATGTATCCCTATCCCTTTGCACCGGATCACACATCGAGTGTATCAAAAATGAGCTCAAGCATCCCACTTGTGAGACTTTTGTGAAAGGATTCTAAATAGGATTTCTTGGATTATATAATTAAAAAAATGAGAAAATAAGACTATTTTTTGGATTTTTTGTGGCTTTTGGAGCTTGAAAAAGTGACGATGAAGTGGCAAGCGACCTCATTCCTTGAAAATCGCATTTTCGATTGTCGCCTCGTGAAGGATAATTTGATCAATAGTCGATGGAATGTTAGTACGGTGGCGACTCGTCGCTGCAACTACAGGGCCTTTCAGGAATCCTATGTAAATTATTATACGCGAAAATCTTTCTCACGCCTTTTCATTATGCATTCATCATCGCAATCGTCACTTCATCCATCGCCAAAAGCTTTAAAACTCATATCATCATTTTATTAAATCATCTGCTCTTTATGGGAAAAAAATAATTCCATTTCTTCCTTTTTATTTAGCCCTGGAGCTCAACGAGTGGTCCCGATCAGAGAAATGAGAGTGGAGTACCTCAGAAGATTGGGAGCTACTATCAGACTCCTCGACCTCATCCCTGGCGCCCAACAATGGGCTACGAGACCATCGAACTAGCTCCAATTGCTGAACATCCTCTCACCAATCAGCTCGTCCATCCCAACTACACCCCAGCTTCTCTCACCTCCGAGCCCCTGTCCTTCCCTAATCTCATTACAGGCTACGAGAAGAATCCCCAACACGCCGCCAGATCTGCCCTCTATACACGTTACACCCCATCCGAGTGGATAAACTCCTGCATCTCCACCTACGCCGATGCGGATGTTAATCGCCATCATTCTGAGCGTCTGAGAAGCGAGGCGATCCGCCTTATGAGGGAGACCGATGAGAAGACCAGTCAGGGTCAGAGGGAGGCAGGCCGTAGGATCGGCGAGAGGGTGACGGATGTCACCTTCTGGCGCAATGAACTCAACACGGAGTTAGAAAAACTGATAGCAGAATCTGCAATTTTGGCAGAGACGAAGAGATCCGTCCAGAAGGCACTAGAGGACACCGAGCCACCCCTTAATGTGGGCCAAGAATGCCTTTACCACCGCGAGGGTAGGATGTCAATTGAGAAGGTGCACGATCACGTGGAGAAGAGTCTCCTCGTGGAGATTGATAATCTCCGCAACTCCCAGGAAAAGTTGAAAGCCCTTCATGATAAAGTGAGTGGAAATCTTAACCCAGTAATTAATTTTTGAATAGGAAAAACAGTTAAATTTTTGAGTTTAAACTCGTGAGAATTGAACAAGAAGAAGTCATTATAAAATGTTAAACTGCGTATGATATCACGCTCACTAATGGGTTAATCTGCTGGCAGTGACTAATAGGCGTTTTCTTGCAATCTATTCAGCAAAATGGGTGTAATTTGTAAGATTTTATGGGAATTCGTGATCAACCTCTCATTTCAGATCTGCAAGCAACTCTCGGATTGCAGGGCTGCCCAGTTTGCTCTTGAGGACGACATTGCTCACAAGGAGTCAACTCTGGGCATCGACACCGTCTGCCATCAGCTCAGTAACTCCAGCCGTGGAATCAATTACTACGGAGGTATTGAAAAATATGATCCAACGGTTAGTACAGCGGAAACTTGGTCTTCCGCCAGCAGTCATAGGATCAATAGATCCCAAATGGAGCGTGGTAAGTCCTCACAGTTGCGAAGCGACGCCGAAGCCATGATGAACGCCGTGGCGACGGCGGTGTGGGATTGCTGGAGCAACTCTAATAATGCTCTCAATAAGAGAGCTTCAGAAATGATGGAGGCAAAGAATAGGGTGCAGTTGCATCTGCACAAGACGCAACAGGAGATCTTTGACATTGAGAAGAATATTGAGCTGCTTAGGAAAGCTATTCAGGACAAGTCTAATCCTTTGAAAGTCGCCCAGACGCGTCTTGAGGCGAGAAGTCATCGTAATGGACTGGAAATGTGCAAGTAAGTTTTTAAACTATTTAAAAATTCATTATAGGAATCTTTTTCAAAAATTTAAACAGTTTAAAAACATATAATAAATAATAATTTTTTAGGGACATGGCTCATGTTCGACTGGTCCAGGAGGTCTGTGACATTCAGGACTCTGTGACAACTCTTCACAGAAAATTGCAAGAGGCGGAAACGCAGCACCAGCAATTGCTGAAGACACGTGCAAACCTCGAGAATGACTTGAAGAACAAGACAAACGCCTTATTTATCGATCGTGAAAAATGCATGGGCATCCGACGATCTTTCCCCGTTCACAATCTCATCAAGTACTGAAATCCAATATTTTTGCACATTTAAAGAGACGCCGCTCGCACTTTGTAAAAGCAGTTTTTAGTCAACAATAAAACATTTTAACCTTCTTTTTGTCTTTTCCCCATACTTGTATACTTCATTTTTATGGCTCAATTCTTGTCACTGTAAATCAGTGGGATCTTACAGTGACCGATAGGAGTCACACTGTGAGAAGTTCAAAGAAATACCACATTGAGTGGATGGTGAGGGGAGGATATTGGGGAAACTTGGATGACCATAAAAGAGCCGTGAGTGCCCAAATGGAGTTGACCACCAGCAACTGGTGTTCGCGACAAAATGTCATCAAGACTTCACCTTCCACATGTTGCTAATAAATTACATGTAGAGTCTATAAAAATGTTGGCTAGGCCAATAAAGTTTATTATTGGGTTAGGAGTTATTTAAATATTGCGATAAAATCTGGAGCACTTTCTAGCATAAATTTTTTAAGGATTTTTTTTTATATACACTCTTAGGCTTTTAGGAGTGTCTCTGTAAATGTTACAAGCACTGTTTCGACCGCCTCAGAGAATCGCAAGCGGGACGAATTGAATTGGACAAAAAGTCTTGCCATTGACTCCATCAGTCAATTTTGGATTCTGAAATGTGCAATTTAAATGGAAGTTTGAGCATTTCCAATGCAAGAAATCGACGCTAATTGAGGAGAAGAAATTGCATATGGATGAAATGTGTATGTTTAATCGTCACGAAGGTTGGAGCCGCAGATAAAGATTGCAACATTGCAACATATCGTGTGTGTATATATTGTGAAAAATCTCCCTAAATTGCATCTGACAGTCAAATTGCTACGCAAAAGTGTAATCGTAAAGAGATCAATTTCCATATATCAAAACATAATTGCAACCAACGGCCAACGGATAAATTTACGATATAACACACCAAAACATATAAGAGGGTTACAATACATGAAATCAAATTGAGATATTGTCGTTAAAATAAATTATAATTGCCGCTATTATTAATAACCACGTCGGCATATTTTGCACACAACATTTTCTTGTATGAAGCGATAAATTTTTATTTTATCTTATTTTGCGCCTCTTTTCACACTGAATATTTTTTTTTTCCTTTTTTGCACCCTGAGAATTCTGGGGAAGACAGGCGATCGTGTTCTTAATAGCCAACATCATCATAAAATAATTTAATGTCATTATTAAATATTTTTCTTTGGGAGACACAAAATTCACGCAACTTTTTTCTTGTCAACATTTAATCACCATCTTTTATTTATGCTGAAAAATCTTGTCGATAATTAAGCGAGAATTTCAATTTCTCCGAACACAAGTTTCTCTCTTTCTCTCTTTGGATTAAAAACGATCAATAATGTTGAGCATGAAAATGTAGATAAATTTCAAATTTTTCAAAAAGTTTCAAAATTATAATTATAAGAAACAAATAATTTTAAAAAAGCATTTGCACTTTTAGAATCACACTGTAATCTATCGCGTCATCAGATGCGGAAAATGAATGAAAATGATTGGAAATACGAGGAAAAGGCTTGAAAGGAAAACCCAGACAGCAACTATTGTTTTCGAAACTTCTTCCAGATCTAGTAAATTGAAAAAATAATGAATATTTTCCCCTCCAATGGGCGTATTATTCGCGCATAAAAATAATCGATAATTCGTGACAGATAATTGTTAACATCTAACACAGAGGAGCGAGAATAAAAAAAAAATCTCATGGTAATTATATGGTAATTTCCCTGACTTATGCACAATGTTATATTGAAAAGATGTTATCCCGGTGCGTCGCTTCAAGAATCAATTTGCACAAATTTAAATTGACGACCACAATCGATGGTTTCGATCGTGTTGAGTTGTCTTTATCTATCAATGAGATCTCGCAGGGAACGTGGGCTCACCCAGCACGAAATTATGCATCCCTTGGCAATTTCATCATTTTTTTTTCAACGCACACACATCAAAACATTTTCATCAACACAATTTTCTGTGCCACTGTCACAAAAGTGCTCATTAAAAATAGTTTAACACGCACTCGTCAAATTAGATCTCAACTTTGTGATATTCTTAGATCTCACATTCGCGACGCAGAAAATACCTTCCGGTCAATCAGTAAATTTTCATCTCATCCATCTCACGCACTCTTTCGCTTGACCATTCCCCCTCGGGATGAGATCAACAATGATTTCATCCAGCAAAGATGCAATTTTGTGCAATAATAGCCAAATAGGGGAGTTTTTACTTTGAGATTCTCCATTTCTGGGGCTTCAAGGGCTAAGAAAAATCACTCTGTATGACCGGAAGCGTGTTATGTATATTGTTTAGTAATAAACAACATATGTTAAAATAATGATTGCGTACTAACACAATCATTATTTTAAGTGTTGGGCGGGTGATTTGATTGACTTTTAAATTATAAGAAAAAAACATACACAGGACACAAATTTTCCTGGAGGAAATTTTGAAAATTCAAAGTATATATCCACCCAATTAAAATCATTTTCATTTTAGTCTACAATGTAGTGAGATACTTAAAAACTTTCAAAATTACTGCATCTTGTAGCGTATCAATATGCAAAAAAATGCAATAAAATTTCATAACTTGTTTTTAATTATAGGGAACAAATGCCTGGCATTAGAATTAAATTGCGAAGGAAACATAACAATAAATAAACAAAATGCTTTCAAATAACTCGCAAGATCCGCAATATAATCTTGATGTCCATTCAGTGAGATCGATTTTTTTTTCATCACATCGTATTGAAGTTTTTTTTTTCATATGTGTTATTTATTGATCTTAATTGGAGGAGATGAAAACCTAATCTACTCGAGTTGAAGAATCCCAATAAAAAGCTAATAAACGGCAATTGAAGTGAATGGAAAACAAATCAAAATGAACAGCATCAAGTTTTAATGAGAATCGATATATATCAGGGACTTCCTCAGTTTCTCCGCTTGAACCTTCCTGCGAGAATGATCATAAATCCAATGGGACGCGAAGTGCTATAAATTATGTGAAAATCTCAGAAGAATCCACCGAGATTAGTGCAGAGATCTCATAGATCTGAAAATTTATGAGCAATCTCTAGACTTCGTGATAAATTTTATTTTAGCATTTTGCATTTTCCCCCAGAGGTATTTGGGGAGTTGCTGTCGATCATATTTGATCACTTTGTGTAAATTTAGTGGCGTATCTTGTCCCGCGAGGGAGAAGGAGGAGCTTTTAAATGGTTTAAAGTGGGTTTTATTCGTAGGTCGATTTTGTATTCCATTTGTAACGTTTTCCATTTTATTTGCTTGGGAGACAAAACATGCGAAAATCTATTTGCTTGTCATTCAAACATCACAAAATTTGCATTAAACTCGCTATATGAGAATTAATGTTCGCATCCAATCAATTGCAATGTAGCAAATCTCATTGACACCTGTCACCGTATTTCCTCGCAACTTTTCAACTATATATCGACACTATAATTTTCACATTTTCTCATCATCATCGCACACAGAAGTCACAACAGAAAGTCATGTTGAGAAATAATTGAGCCAGAGAGTCATTTGATGGCGATCTCAATTGAATACGAAGTGATTATGCTGCGCTCTGCCTTAATGTTTTTGGCCTCGATCGTTTTAAATCAACTTTTGGACATAAAACGATCCAGTCCACGTTCTTCGCGTTCCTCAGAGCGCACTTCAAGAAATCCACTAATTTGTTCCTCGCCAAATAACTCCAGATTCGCTGATGAGTTAATTCCTTTGAGAAGTTGATCGAGAAAAAATGACTCTGTTAACAGTGTGGCCGGTAAAAAGAGTCTCTCTCCGAAATGCGATTGCAAAATTGAAAACAGTTGCAAAAAAAACTCTATCCAACCTTCATTGTGATATTCGCATTTATTTTACCGCACTGAAATATTCTCCATAGCAATGTCATTTGAATAATATAACCCAAGTCAAGATCATTATCGTTTGCCTGGTTTGTATATATAAACTTTTCGTGATGGAAAAAAGATCAATTATTTTATTTATTAAGAGAAAAAATTCTCACTATAGGATAATGAAAAAAATGTGAGTTTTCCCATCAATTTAGCACTTTCAGTCTCTCCCTAAACGTGAAAATGCTAAAATTATTTCCTGACACGCCACTAAAATAGGAAATTGGGTTGTTCAAAGGCTTCTGAATGTCTTCAAAGTATCTTGAGCAGATGATTTAGTTTTTTTTGTGAAATACTAGAGGTGACAAGAGAGTTGCTTTTTAGTGAATTTCTCCACTGACAAAAAGCGCAGGAGAAAAACCTTCAGTCACTTCTTTTAAAAATATCACCTTGGGCTTCACAACTTATGGTATTTTTATTCTTAGCACTTTGGTCTCTCATTCCTATTAAAAATATGTATCATGGCAATTAATCACTGAAATTGCATCGCCCACCATCTATCAATTACTTTCTCATAAAAATGCGAACAATTTGAGAGTTTGAAGATAAGAATTTGTTCACATTTTTCCACACAAAATTTTCACACTTTCATAATTTTTTCCTCAATTTCTTTTCTGGGTGGTTTTCCACCCCCCACGACTTGTCCACTTGTCACACAATTGCAGTGATCAAATTGCAATCAAATTAATGTCTTTTCCCGCACGAAAAGTGGTCAATTTTTGCACGGATGGCGAGAGGCGAACGCGGTATTATAATTAAATGTTTGCGTTGCAGAGACTGGCGTAGAACTGTGCTGAGCTTTTCAGACAAGTGGAATTATGTCAAATAACACTGCTGCACGATCTTGGCCTCGAGTCTGTGTGAGTTTGTGTTGATATTCACAAACACCACCTTAACTATTGCAAAAATTCTCCTCGCGAGATCACAACCAAGGGAAAATACAATCAAGCCGCTTTTTTCTCAACTCTCTCTCTCTCTCTCCTATTCGCTGATCACCTGTTGGAGTCAGGTAAAATGCATCGGAAACACAAAAGTTTAAAAAAGTTTAATAAAAAAAATTTCTCGCTAATTTAGAAGCATTTTTTTGCAACTCTCTGGTGAAATCGGCGAAAATTCAGAGATCAACGGCTTGTCCTCAAGCATTGACATGTCTTCAATGAACACTTTTTTGTGATGCTCAAGTTAAAGTGTTTTTTCGCGTTACCCAAGAGAAACAAGTCTCTGCAGAAGTTTTTTTCTTATATGTACCTCCTCATTCTCCCCCTCTTGATACACCAATTGTATTCAAAATACTTTTTCCATACTCCAAACATGCTCAAGTTTATGCGGAATTTTTTGCTCATGATGGATTTACCGGGTGAAAAAAGACAAAGGGATGGCAAATGCTAAGAAAAAGTGCTAAAATTTCGAATTTCGCATGAAATATTTCAAAATTAATGAGAAAAAAATTAAGTTCCTTTGTTAAAATGGTTAAAATGGTCTCATGATTTAAAAAAATTGTTTTTTGGGTTCCAATGAGCTTTTAAAACCTTTTATGGAGCTTTTTTGAAGGTTTCAAAAGCTTCCTGTAAATTTGGGAGCTTTAATAATTCATAATAAGAAAAAAGAGCACTAAAAGCTTTCTATTATAAAATAAAGCTTCTTAAAGTTTCTGTAGAGCTTTAGGATAAATTTATGAGCATTTCATACAAAGAGCTTAAAAAAAAACTGTGAAATATAAATCTTTTAGATAAAATTTGTCCAAAAACTTAAAGTTTAATTTGTTTTGTTATAATTTTTGAGAGCTTTCTTTAATCTTTGTACTTTACTTGAACTTTCTAAGCATAATTGATGGCATTAAGGCTCTTCTAAGTTGTTTAAGCTTATCAGGCTTCTGTTGATGAGCTTTCACACAAAATGTGGAAGTGATGGAAGTGGTGTACTCCTCTCAGAACATAATATCTTCCCCTTGCATACTCTCAATAACAAGTCCTAAACGAATTAGGCAAAAAGGCATAATCCCTAAATTCTTAAAAGTTTATTTTTCCCCAAGAACAATATTAAGTTTCTAGAAAATTAAGCCATTCACAGGATTTTTAGAGAAATTAAAAAATTCTTCTTGAACTTTTTTTTTCATCGGATTGAATTATGATTCCAAGATGCTCTCGAAGCAACCGTTTGTGAGCCCCTTGAAAACCGCAATGTCCATAAAATTTCGAAAATCATATTTCAGTAGTTCAATACAGCATGATTTACAAATTACAATTTCTTTACCTTATTGACACATGAGAGATTGCTGGCAAAACCCGTCAAAGCGATCCCGCTTAAATTTCTTAAAAAAAAGGTATCCACAACAATTAACGTCAAAGGGATCTCTCTGGCATCAGGAGGTGTGAAGCGTTTTACAGTTTCTCACATTTTACCACACTGTCTCCCTTGATAAATTGCAAAAATGATATTGAGTTGAAATTAGTCTTATTATTTGACATGTAGATGACATTAATCCATTTATTAATCCCCAATCAATTGCATCGTGCAGTTGGATTTGTTCGCGACCAAATCATTAAGTGATTGAGTGAAATGTTAACATGAATCAATGAACTCGCGCGATCAAAATGCGATTGTCAATGAAAATGGTAGCTCGAAAAAGTGATAGATGAGGTGAAATTTTTGCCCATATAACCATCTCATGTGAGATCGCGAAACATCTCTTTGGCCAACACATCATCAATCACTGAGGCCGAAAAATTATTCTGACGCTCCCAGACAAGAACAACACCATGACGAAGCGCATTTCGAGATGAAAAGCTCGCTCTTGTTATAAGAATTCCATCAAACTCAGTGGAATGGAAGATGACGAATGATGGCAAAATGAAGATCGCGATTTTTTACATACATCTGTGCGGATCTTCAAGAAGTGCCTTGAGAGCTTTCCTCGAAATTCTCTCTCTCGCCAAATGCAATTAGCCAGTAGCTGGCTCTAGAGAGAGCACATGAATTGCATAATTTAACATGAATATCGTGATTCATAGGAGTTGTAATGAGATCACATCGGGTGAATAAATTGACTCTTTCTCTTTTATACCATTTCTGTTTCTCTTGCTCATTTTTTTGTTTTGCTTTAGCGTATCCCAACAGCATCACTGTCAATCAGCGAGGGATGTAAATCAAGATGCGTGAGCAGCAAGTGAAGGTGGAAATTAAATTCCGCTATGGGTGGAGTTCGCTTTGGCGAACCCATAAAAATCGCACATGGCAAAAATTGCATCGATTGGAGGTGAAAGCTGAGCTGTTGTGATATCAATTTCTTCTCGCATTTATTCATCCGCATGGTCTGCATGTCTTTTTTTTCTCTTTCATTGAAAGGCTCACCTTAAGCTGGGTGATATGATACCGACAACATTCATCACATTGAGTATTGCATTCTGTGTTGCTTGTCATTAGATGTGGCAAAGCAAGTCAAACATTCTCCTCCTTGCGATCTTAATTGAATTTATTAGCCCGTTAATTAACTCCCAATGCACAAGCATATTAATTAATGTTCGAAATTGACATACGCACACTCTCTCTCTAAATTCGCAGAAACCCATTAATGATATCATTATTATCCGGTTGCATGAAACTCACATGCAACTTGTTGTACATACATATAAGATCACTTCCCTGTGTAAGAAATTGAAGTAAAATTTTACTAAAAGGTTCAAAAAGATTAATATTCGCTTAAATTGAATCGATTTTCTCCTTCAAATTGTCCTAATGAGTGAAAATTCTTTATTGCTGAAATACGAGATGGAGACGCCTGGTACCAGATTGTCTGAATCGAGAAATTTTAACGCTTCATCGCCTCTTTTTTTCGCTGAGAAATTATCCTCATAAATTCACCCTTGTCACAGTGACACCCGATACAATTCACACTCCAAAAATTTATAATTAAACATTATGGCAACATGAATCAATTTTAATTATAGAGATTTTCTTTTTAATTGCGCCCGGACACGCAGCTCGCGAGATGCTAATAAGTTGATCAAATATTTTCACTTCCAATTACGAGTCACGTGCAAAGAGGTCGCTTACCTTTTCACCCAGATAGGACATGGTTAACGTGAATCACGACGATGTGACCGTGAATTTGACTCTCACTCTCTTTCACATGTTCGTGTCACGCATGGGAATTTTTTCGTACATCACTTCGCGGTGGCAAAGTGCCAAAAGGTGACCAACCGCTAATGTTTCCTGTGAGATTTTAGCAATTCACACTCTCTGTGTGTTATTTATTGCTGTTTAAAATTTGAGGACACTTAGAATGACCGCTAGATGTAATGTACATTTCGAAGAATCTTCACGTGAAGGTTTGTGTTTGTGAAGTTGTTGCTTTTATTTAGGAAATTCTTGTTAGAACGCGGATTAACAGTTTAGAATTCGTTTTATCGCGTTTTAACGGTTTAGAATTCATTTTATTGTAATTTAACGGGTCTCAAATGCGTTTCAACGCAATTGAATTGCGTTTGAACGCAGTTTAACGGTTTAAAATTCGTTTTATTTCTGTTTAACGGTTTAGAATTCGTTTTATTGCTGTTTAACGGTTTAGAATTCGTTTTATCTCGTTTTAACGGTTTAGAATTCATTTTATTGCTGTTTAACGATTTAGAATTTGTTTTATCGCTGTTTAACTGTTTAGAATTCGTTTTGTCGCGATTAAATTCCGTTAGAATGCTTTTTAACGGTTTTATATTCGTTTTATCGCAATTCAACACGTTTCATCGTGATTAAATTGTGTTATAATGCGTTAAAACGTGATTTAATGCAAAAAAAATTGATAATATCGAGAAAAATACATTCACTTATTTCAAAGCACTTCCATTCCAGGTGTACACCACTTCTGTCCAAAATATCTCCCCCTTGTCAGAACATTTTTTTAAGGAATCAAAATTTCCAGCAATCTGATTCGATCTTTATATTATGTTGCTAAAATTCATTAATAAATCACTCAATTCGTCTTGCTCAATAAAATTTGCCACAAGAGACGTTTTTTTTGCCGAGTTCACGCATTTTAAAAATTCCAACCACACATTGTGCTGGCATCTATTAGGTGCTGGCGTTGAATAACGTGCAATAAAGTGAGAACGCGGGAGAGTGTGCGATAAAACGCTGTGAAATACAAACAACTTAAAATGCCCACCAACAATAAATAATTACATTGTCGATTTTCTGTATTGCATATAAACGTGATTTATTACATGATCTATTACCGTTTATACTGTCGCGACTTTTTTTTCCACCTTCTCCCATATTTGATTTAAAAATAGCCAGAGTGCGAATTAAAGTGTGGTTATCACGGGGTAATATCGCAAATATGTTAATTTTTTAGTGGCATAAAATCCATTGTCTCAACATGGGCTTTGTACATGTGCCACACTAATTCCACTGAGTAGATGGACAATTTAATTAAACTGGCTTTTTGAGATTGGCTCTGACATTTAAAAGACAACACGCGAGTATATTAAATGGTGGCACAGAAAAAAGGCAGCAACGCGATATGACGCACATTAGAAATTAATTACAATTCACCACGAGATAATTAGTTGTTGCAACTCACGATTAGTCCGGTCGGTCGGTGAGGAAATGAACTTTTCAATTATTACGCTATAAATTTGCCTATCAAATGAAATGTAAAACTTCTTTAAGCGTGTGCTCTCTGCAGAGATGAATATCAGGATGGTCATCAAGTGACATTAAATTACATCTTTATGAGACACTTGGAGAAAATATTATACTTTATATGATTTTCATGCAATAATTATCCACCCATGGGAATTTTAATTTATTAATATGAAATCGATCACTTCATTCATAAGATCAGCGATTGTATATTATTCCACTTATTAAACATTCATTTTCATCGTAATCTCACACTTGTATCGCAATCAATTAATCACTTATTAATAACCCACCCCACTTTACATGCCAATTAGTAATTCAATCTCAAAGTGAGGAATTGCAGATGAATTTTCGGACACTCCGCGGTTCGTTATTTATAGGCAAAAAATGCGATAGACAGTGAAAAATTCCATATGAGAGGAAAATGCCTGCATATAATGAAAATGGAATGGATATCTCACGCATAAATTATAATGTGAATAAATAATTAATGGCAGTAGATCGCATGTGACATTTATGCCTTTCAGTAAGTCAAAACTGCGCAATTGATTTCCTTCAAGAAGCACTAACCACCTCAGAAGCGACGCACTAAGCCACTTGACGGACTTTTAGAAAGTACACTTGATCACGCAAATGTCTTAGCATTTACTTTATTTCATGAAAAAATCACTGTCTGTATAGGTTTAGGCCCTAGATGTCGCTGTAGTCAATTACATATTCTAGATTGCATGTAAGATTTTTTGAAAAATACTTTTTGAGAAATCAAAAATTAAAGTTTATTTTCTTTCAAACTTCTTATACTTCAAATTCAGTTACTCGATTCAAAATTTTCCCTAAAATTACAAGACAAGAACCCCAATAACACAGTGATTCAACATTTCTCCGCGTGAGTGTAGAAAGTAGCTAATAAAGTGAAAGACCGTGTAAAAATTGCAAACTTGATGATTAATACGATTTGCGTGCTTAGAGCTAATTGTGCTGGGAGAGCCATTCATTTGCATTTGCCACACAAGAGATCCACTTGTCAATGCATCTCATCTCCTCTCCATGTGAACACATAATACCAGAGCATAAATATAATGTAAAACACATTCATAGTATGTTCTTGCATAGATCATCTCATATCTATCAATGCGTCATTTACTTTGATTCACGGTTTGGTGTGATCTTCTGGCACTCCTTGACAATTTCCCGGAAAACTATTCGCAGATAATTTTCTCAAAATACCCTGAGGGGGATTTCCTTTCTATGTGTAAATTTCCGCTCTCTGTGAGATGCAATTTTAGCCCAAAACTCTCTTTCAGATTTACGATCACGCAAGTGATCTCGATAAATTTTGCCCACCCACAAAAACACGCTGAATAAAATATTAAGTGCAAAATGGGGCTTTTCTGCACTGGCAAAAGAACCGCCTTCATTTCATTAAACTCGCTGCGAGATCGCAAAAGGCACCCACGGTGGGGCATTTAATTGCAGTTGAACCTTATAGTTCATTATATGAAAATTCTGCGAAATTAATTATAAGAACAAAGATTTAATTTTCTAATGCTGCACAATAATGGATTTACAGTCGCTAAAAGTTAAATAAGACACCATAAGAGATATTAAATGAACTTACAGCTTAAAAGTTAATTATTTGAAAACTAAGAGCATTAGAATTTAAAGAGCATTTAAATTTTAAAATTCCCTTGTTCAAAAGTTTTTTAAGAATTTCTTAACCTTTCACTGAATATTTCTATAAACTCAACAAAGAGTTAAAGTAGATTATTTTTCACACCACACGATACCATTTTATCTGCTATTTTGCAGGAATTGTGACTCACAAAATCACACAATGAGAAAACATATCATTAAAAACGTGTTTGATACGCCGACGCACGTGATAAAAATCATTTATTGAATATTTATATCTGTCTATTGTCTTGTAAATTCATTAGAGCCCCAAACCAACTCAAATTGCTTTTGAAGATCACTTGCAAAAATATCTCATTGTTGCAGAAACGACACAATCTCTATAATGAGCTTTCAGAGCTCGAAATGGAAGAAATATGCGCGGCGAAGATGATGACAAAGTGACTCTTTTGCCTATATTTAGCGGGAAAAGCCAGTCTGTCAATAGGTAAATAAATTAAAATATGTGCTTTGGTATTTGCTTAGAGAAAAGAATGAGGCACATATTTGCAAAGGTGCAATAAAAAGGAAAATTCAAGCAGTTTCCGTTTTAGCCGGTTTTCATCTCCGGCGAGTTCTTTTTGCATTGCGGGCACTTTTAATTGAATTATTAAGTTTCTCACGGATTTCTTTCCAACGCATAATATGTAGAATATAATTCGAGTCGAACACGAGAAAAGAATATAGAATCAGAGAAAAGTAAGATAATCCTGGCAGTTTTGCATAAGATTTAGCGTCCAATAGAGTCGGTGTTATAGGTTATCAAAGCGTCTTGCATGTTTGTTATATATTTCCTTGGAATTTTCTTGGAATTTTGCGCGCGCCATTCAATTACACCAATTTCCCTTTCAATACATTTACCGGTAAAGTGGGTGTGGACAGAGAGATGTTTTCTCCACTTGAATAAATACTAATCATCGTGTGAAATTATAATCATATATATGCGGATCACACTTTTAGAGGAAGAAATAACGAATTGAATTGATAAATTAATTAAATTAATTCATTAAGTTATGTTCCCTTATCTCTTAATTTATATTTTATTTAAAAATATTATGACTAAAAATTATTTTGACTTATTACTTGATGGTTACATTTTTGGTCTGAGAAATTCTAGAATAATTGCTGTTTTACGAGGAGGGCAAAAATTGTGATCATTGAGAGTCTAAAGACGAACAGATCATATATCAAAACATATTTCCACGTCTCGTCTTTTAAACATAAATTATTCATTGAATTTCGATAAACGTTCGCAAAATAACGGGCTTTTTTCCTGGCGCAAGCAAACGTCTGCTATTATATTTTCCTCTCCCAGAAACATGTCCTCGAACACGTTAACTCTCGTTACTTTTTAAGGTGAAGACCTAACCTAGACTCTTTTCAAGAACCATAATCTCGCGTGTGAATCATCTTTATTGCAGCAAAAGTGCAAATTTTCCCGCCACAGTTTTCCCTTGAAAAGAGCAAATTTTATTGCTCACAGCAAAAACGTGAATAAAGGCGCATGATTAATTCATGGCAAGTCGAAAAACACAATAACTCTTTTTATCAATCTCTGTGACTCTTTTTCTATGCAGAGTCCAACTGATAAGTGAGAGAGAAACGCTTGGCGTTTTACTTTATCAAAAATAGGTCATGGTTGGATGGTGCGTATATGAGGAAAATGGCAATATCTATATAGAGGAGTCCCATCGTCCAATTTATCGAGGGGAAATATATTGTAATTCTCATGCAATCGCGTCTCAATGAGGCGATAACCTCATTAGTCGCGAGGCTCTGGTGCGATAAGTAAAGAAAGTGGTTTTGATTGATTGAGGAAAAGGATTTTATCCGTATCTCTCTTTGGAACTTGCACAAGATTAATGGTTGATTATTGAAACGTATTATATGAGTCCAATTACTCGGACGCCACATCTAAATGCAAATCTCAAGTGGTGTTGATTCTTTCACGTGTTTTTCCTCACCATTCTTTGTCACGTTAAATCGCGCAATTGCATTAATGGTCATTTAATAAACATTCCACCGAGCTGGTATATATTTGGTTTATCTCTTCTTATTTCTCCCCGCATTGATTTTCTAGTTTTTCATCACTCTTCGCACAGTTCCAGAGGAAATATTTATTATATTGATTGTGGTAATAAATCAAAAGATTTTTGCCTGAGAAAATACTGCTGAAAAGTCTCTTCGCGCGCTTAATTTTTTCTTCTCCTTCGTCTCATGATAAATCACGAAACTGGTGGAAAATCTCTATATACAAAGTCTCTCAAAGTGCAACAAACCGCCCCAACAAATGACGAAACCCACGCAAAGATTAAATTGAAAAGGCTCCTGACTCTCCATAGGTCGTGCCTATTTATTTCCACCCACAGCTTATTGAGAATTTAATGACTAATTTTAACGATATGAATCGTCTCATTAATCGGTGATTTCGCTCCATCACGCCAACGGCAGCCGAAGACACTCTGCAATTGCATCCAATCACATTTTCACTTCGCGCTTGGCCTTTTTTTCAATGCACAAAACACACCTGCACACGTTCAATTAAATCACTTTGATCTATGCTCATTATACCGGATATACAGCATGATCGCAGCATGATCTATCTATGTAATTGGCTAGTGCACTCTCTGTATATAGCGCTCACCTTTTGGACATCAACAAGAGTTATACGAGATGACCAGGTGAATTAATGGGATGGGAAAGAAAGCAACTCATTGGGGCTCTATCAACTCCTTTTTGCACCTGTAGATCTTATTTCACTCCGTATAGGGGAGAACCAGAGAGATGTTACAGTTAGGCAAAATTAAGTTAATCATTCAATGAAGAAAAAAAATTTCAGCTCTCAGTAAAATAAAAATTCTTCAAAACTAATAATTTTTTAATATTCGTTAAATTTAAAACAAATTCAGAAAAATATTGGAATAGGGGAGAGCGGGGAGATTCGATCAGGGGCAGATTCGATCAGGGCGTTCTATTTGTTCACCTTTAAAGTGACCTGGACTAAATTACTATAAATTGAAAGGTGGCATAAAGATGCTTGCTTCTTAAAAAAATTGTTGTCCTGCTATTATTAGTTTAGATATTAAAAACATTTTTCTAAAATCGACTGAAAAAGCTACCATTGAAGATTTCAGTTTTCTTCTACTTATTTGATTCTAGTCGAATAAGTTCATGGTTTTTCATTTCTTGATGTTAGTTTTATGCTTTCTAAAGCTAATTGCATAATTATTTTAGTGAGAAAAGCGAAAATAATTTATCTATGTTGATTTGAGCATCAAAACTACATGCGGGGAGGTTTCGATCAAGGCCAATTTGCATGGGAAATTTA
>CAKKOB020000396.1:0-29022 GCA_918844115.2 Phlebotomus perniciosus | reverse complement strand
GGTGCCGAATTCAAGAAACTCACCGACTCCATGTTCAACTCCAAGGAGGTCCAAGGATACCTCAAGGAACTGAAGAACCACAAAGTTGATCTCCTGAAGTTCCTGCAAGTCTTCAAGGAATTCTTCGGTTTCCCATAAACGATTTTGTATATACGGTTCCTGATTATGATTTTTTATGTAAATAATATTTAAAAAGCAATTTTCTTTTATTAACTGCTTATTCATTGATGGAAAATTCTTTTGATTAATTTGCAGAAATATTTATTCATTCTGCTATGCGAATACTCAATGACAAACACTCAAACACAATTCCCCATAAATTCAGGCGATAAATTCTACTCGTATGAAATCACCGGGGAAATCAACTGCGAAAATTCATATACAAATGCTTGTAGAAAGTCTTAATTGGAATTCTAGAATGAGTGATTGATTGGAATTAATTATGATTGAGAAAAAGTGTCACTGCATTTGCACTTTCTCACCTGGGGACTTTACCCTCTCGTTAATGCCTTTTCCTGACTAATGAAATGCACTTTCGTGGTGAACTATAAAAAGCTCTCACCAGGGAAATAGAGCTTTCAGTGTACAAGATATACCAGTGAAATCAAAGTGTTTGGAGTGGAGAGAAAAAGGCGCGAAAATGAAGTTCCAAGTGGTTGTTTTAGCTGTTCTTGCTGGAGTGGCTTTCGGGAATCCCGTTGGGACTTTTCGTAAGGATCTGGATGAGATTCTCGCCCTCCTGCCAGTCAAGGAGATGAAGCAGATTGCTCAGGATTACTACCACACAGATCCTGAAATTCAAGAGATAGTGGCTTATCTCAAGGGAGATGAGGCCAAAAAGATCTTCGCAGAAATCTCAGCCATGAAGGAAGTTCAGGAATTTATCAGCTTCTTGGGAAGCCAAGGTCTGGACACTGAGAAGTTTTCTAGTTTGGACAAATTGCTTCGTCTTCCCAGCTATCCTCCTAATCCTGCCAAAGCCTCCGTGATGCGAAGTGGTGGACTCAGAGGACTTCTTGCAGATATCAAGGCTTGTTTGCCACAGAAGGAGCTTCGCAATGCTCTCGTTCGCAAATTGACCGGCAGCCCAAGTTTTGCCGCCATTTATAAGAAAATCCAAGACTTTGAATTCATCCATCTGGAGCAATATGCCAACCAATCTAAAGAGATTGCTGCCCTCGTGGAGCGATCTAAGAGCTATGGAATCGACATTGAGCGAGTGGTTAAGCAATTGACCGCTCTCTTTGGATGGCATAAAAGTTCAGATGATGATTTCGATCTCGAGGAATAAGAATCCCCTCAGTGGCTTTTTAATTGCAGAGAGAGATAATAAATCGAAACATTGTGTAAATAAACATGAGTAAATAAACACATTCACGCTGACTAGACAAACCTTCCACTCCACCTTATTCTTTATGTGATCTCTTCATCAAGGGGGAAAGTCGAGGATTTCTCACTGTCATGTTCAATTGCATTAGAATGGCAGACCAAAGAGAATCGATGATGAATCAATGTGCAAATATTGTTGTGATTTTCCTGAAAGGAAAATTCCACATGACACGCAATTTGCAGCGCTTTCCATTTATGGTCTTATCGGTAAGAGGCAATGTTTCGCATTCCCGGAATGTTTTCACTTGACAATTTCTTGAATATCTCTAAAGCTATTGACTTGGAATTGCGACAACTGATTCTTCAATGAATGTCAGGGGGTAAATCAATGTACAATTGTGGCTAATCAGAGTTACAGATTGACTCTGATCGACCGATACTCAATTCTTTGATAAAATGAACCTAACTTACATATTCATCCCCTGTTAACAGTATATTGTTGCGAAATCACAGAATCCATCTTTATATTGAGATGATTTAATATTGGAGACAATTTAAAATATTTCTAATTAAATTTTAATCTTCTAAAACAATATCTTTTTTACACAGAATATAGAAAAAAATATAGATCCGGTTAGACGTTGTTGTGTCTAATTGTAAATCTTAGACGTTCGGTACTTGAACCTTAAGTGTTTAATTAAGCAGATAATAGGATGTCGCAACTCTTGCAATTTCTTTCTCTAATTGGATTCTTATCGCGAAAGTTTGTCTATAAATTCTCGTATTTTCGTCATCTAAAAACAGTTATTGTGCATTCTTCGACTATCAATTCTATCAAGATGAAGCTTCTAGCCATCGTTCTGCTCTTGCCTCTGGCTCTTTGTGAATCCAAGAGTCTTGAACCTTTCGTGATTGAGGAAACTTCTCTCGCTTCTAGAGGTCTTCACGAGGATCTTCAGGATTTTGCAAACTTGATACCTACAACTGACATTATCGGTCTTATCCTGACTTACGCCATCACGGATCCCGAAGTTAGAAATCTCTATCAATACGTTTCTCGATCACAAGAGTTTAGAGAACTCTACATAAGAGCCATGGATAGTACAGCAGTTCACGATCTTGTCTCCCTATTGGAAAGCTACAATCTTCCGGTAGTTGCAGCCATCAACCAAGTTGCCTTTCTACTAGCTCTTCCTGACTATGTTCCACGTCAAGCAGCAGATTTCAGTGAAGTAAAAGCTCCTACTAAAGGGGTTAATGGTCTAGTGGATTCTGTTCTTCGTCTTCTTCCGCGAGAGGAGCTCATTAAGCTTTATATTCAAAAATTGGCTACGAGTCCTGAATTCAGACAGCTCAACAAGAACTTGGCGTCTGTTGAGACAGCTAAGGCAGTAAGCAGAGTTCTGGTAAGTAAAACTTATATATTTCTTTTTATTGATTCTTAATTATCTATAATTTCATCTTTCTTTCAGTTCAATCAAGAAGTTAGAAGGGCTTATAGCGAAGTAGAGAAACGCGGAGTCAACCTTGTTCAAATTGCTAAACAGGTCGTCGTTTATTTCCTGGACTTGTAAAGAAAACCCAAGAAAAAACCCAATTTTGGCAATTTAAGAATTCAGTGTATTGAAAGAGTATTCAGTAAAATAAAAAAAGATAAAGAGAAAATCTTTAGCCGTAGGAAAGAGTGTAACCCATTCCCTCCATTAAAGTGTTCTTGATAGCTGGTTGAAGCATTCTTTGGATGTAGGACGTCAGAATGCCCTGGACTCCCTTCGAGAATAGATGCTCTACCTCCTTGAGGAAAGCATTTGCAATCTCTTCAGACGTGTCCGTTTGCTGGATGTGCTGCCACATAGCCTGTTGCTTGATCCTCCTTCTACGAAGATCATCGTAGAAGGAGTAGGTTCGTCCGTCTAAGTCATTGTCCAGCCGATGTTCGATATCCAGTTCATGACCTCTACGACGATTTTCCTCCGGTCTAAAGAGTTGCATCTTGGAGTTAACTCGTCTAAATTTCACATCAGTTGGTCCTTCGCAACCATGAGCGAATATAGACATAAATCCAGGTTCCGCAAAGTACGAATCGGTTCTTACATTAACCGATCTTGATTCGCTCTTCTCAAAGCTCTGGTTAGGCAGCACTGATGTCTGGAAGTCAATTCCAACGCGTCGTAATCGCAATATCATGTCACAATGACCACCGACTGGTCTAAGAGTTACTCTTCCGTAAATTGTAAGGTCTGGGAAGGCTAGTCGTGTGTCCAGAGTTCGATTACTCATGTTTAACTGACACCTCTCGACGCGAACCTGCAATCATGCATTAATGATTCAAGATGTTTTAAGAAAAGCACCTCCCACTCAACACTGTGATATGTTGACTTTTTGCGCCGTTTTACCATTGTTCAAGCATCATAAAATTTTATATACTCTCATAAATTTTGCAGTATTTTCTATTCTGAGAGCATTAATTTATGCTCCATTATATGCTTATGAGGGGAAGATTTATCAAAATTGTCTCTCATATGAAAGGAATATTTTAAAAGTTATACTTCGTGAGATCTAATTAAAGGATTCATTATAAAAGAAATAATTTTCTAAACTTGTCTATTTCTTAATAAACATTTCTCCAGGCATTTGCTTATAATGTTAACGAATTAGCAGAACTAATAAAAATTAATTGTACAATTTTTTGTGATATTTTAGATATAGAAGATAAGAATTTAGAAAATTTGAAACGAATTTTTAGAACTGAACGCCACTGATAAATTCCTCATGATAAAGATCCTCAATAACTTATCACAGAGCAGAGTGTCGAGATGGCCAGGATAATTGCGATTCACTTTACCCATTTAATATTTTTGGGAATTCTGAATTTAACGTTGGAAACATCAACACTCGTTGGTTGGAGGCTGTTAAGAGCATGCGAGAGCCTCCCATCTGTCTGTAACCGCTCTCTATTATCGAACTGGAGCGGATACTGATAGTTGAGGGGCTGCGTTATGGTGTAGGTGGACAAATCGATGAAAGATCGCGATTGTGATCTCGCCTGTGACTTGTACAGCATCTCATCGAGCGCTCCCTCGAGACGATTATAGCATTTTGGCGGTTGAGCTGCAGCAACTTCCCGCGCGATCAACAGTGTTAATGAGAACAAGAACACAACTTGCAGATGGATCATTTCTTCAGCTTCATCTCACTTTACATGTTTTTTTGCACTTGACGGGAAAGAGTCTCTGCCACTTGATGACACTGCAGCGACCACAAATGAACTGACGAGCGAAATACCTTTCTATTTCATTTGGGGCACAAGAGATTCCATCACCATTATAATCACTTGAATGTCTCTCTCTTTTCTACACGTGAACACCCTGAAAATCATTTGCAATTGTTCCTCTCTGTGAAATTCCCCTAAGACACCCATCGCCAAGACTCACTATTGTGGGAACAATTGCCCAAAGAGGTGGAAGATTGAGTGTGTGCAAAAACGCGAGTTCCATTTCAGTGGCCACCCACTGTCAACTTGTCTTGCATTTTTGGGCGAATGTCTTATGGAGAAGCACAGATATTGCATTTTAAGAGAAAGACACCGCTTAATAAGAAAATAAATTACTCAAAGATATTCGAGATACTACCATATAAACATCTTATGCGGTTAACTTATGAATCTTCACTTCCATATGCTGTCAATGCTTACCGTTGCTTTTTTTTTCACTCTCCGCTAATGCTTCTGAGTGCACCATTGAAATCTCGAAGATGTGGGAAGTGAAGAGATTGTTCCACGGTCAAAGAGTTCTCTTTCTTCACTTGAACCACTTTCATCGCGCTGAAACACTCGTAGGGCAATCCAAAGAAGTTTCTCCCATGAGTGGGAGAACAATGGAAATTACTGTGGAGAAATTAGAGACCGAATCTGGGGAATTTTCGTCGCTTTATACTCCTTATATTATTTTATTTTGAATCTCTTCCGCTGCAAGGCTTTTTTTTCACCAAGAAATTTATTACAATTTTCACTGACATTTTGCAATTTTTCCCCTGGCAGAAAAATAGCACAGAGCGCAACAATGCGAGGCAATGTGTAAGGGATAATCTTGTGAAAAAGAATGACAATTTTAGCGAGATTATACAATTCCATACATCACTGAATTGTAATTCTTTATTCGTCTCTTGCCAGAGAGACTTTCTTTTCTTCAGCAAGATATGGAAATGTTTCTATTTGACAGTGATTCAAAATCCAGAAATCAACGGAAGTCTTCAACAAGCGACTAATGCAATTTCTCTGCATCTGCTTAGATAACGCCAGTAATTACAGGTTGTCACAGTTGTATCGCTTTCACTACTTTTGCGAACCCACTCACAGATTTACTCATTGGATCAGCTTGAAAAACTCGTAAAGAGACATTTTCACCCATTCACATTTTTTGTCATTTACTCTTTAATAAGATGACTTTGGAAGTAACTGAAATCATTACAGTAAGTTAAAGAACGAAATAGTTATTTATTAAATCCAATTGCTAGCCTCTTTTTATTTTCTTAAAATTAACAAAAAATTGAAGATATATTTCTTACTCTTCCTAAAAATTACGCAAAAGAGTTTATTTTGTAATTACGTTATTTAATAATGCGCCTGAATTTATAATCAAAAGCAAAAGGGGCGTACACTTCTTGCAGAACTTACACATTTTCTATGAAAGCTTTCCAACACTTTCTGCTCTGCTCTTCAGTAGCTGTGATAAGCATTTCATCTCATCAAATGCTAACACCTTCTAAGAAGCTAAGCATATGTATTATAAAAGCTATCAAAAATTTCAGCAAAAGAATTATCTAACGAATATACATGGATAAAAAGGATAAAAATAAGAAAACGCTTCGAAAAATTCGTTTTCAATTCGTTTCCTAGATTTCTTTGCTCCAATTATTCGTTCGCTAAGTTTGTTCGTTATTGCTTCGATTATTCGTATCTATTAGGTTTACCACTTCCAAAAATGCTCTCGCACTTCCAATAAATTTCTAACCAAGTATCTCCTCCTTGGGTAAGGATTCTAAATTAATTATGAATCTAAATGCGTTTAAGAATATAAAGATTTAAATCTATTTACAAATTAAAAGCCTTTAATTTCAGATTTTATTCTCTAAACAGAAGGGATTAGATCATGTTTAAATTATCTTTATTGTATTTGCAAATTCCTAAATTTATCTAAAGTTTGAATGTACCTACATTTAAGTTTGACTCACTGCCTCTTCATAAAAGATCCCATCATCAGCAAAGAGATTCCAAAAGTAAATGTCTTCATCGCATCAATATTTATTTAGTCATTAGAAAACGCAATGTGTAGAAATATTACAGAGTCGGTTGCGCATTGGCGTGAGATAAAATTTATTTTGTCTATATGGGACTCTCAATATTTGCACAGTGGCTGTATGGCTATTTTTTTTCTCCATAACCAGACTCCGTTGGAAAATTGAAATTATTGAATAAACACACGCAAGAAAAATTTATCGCATTCACCTATTTTGCACATTGGCAGTTGGAAGGTATATTATAGATTAAAATCTCTTGCCACTGGCCATTTGTCTTTAATCAGATTTCCGCGGAGAATATTGCCGAGTCTCTCCTCTCCGTAGGTTGGGAGAATTGGATTTTTGCATCTTTTAGATGCATAAAATGGTGTAAATTAAAAGGCATAACCATATAGAAACAAGAGACGCAAAGAGATATATAATTTGTTTACTGAAACTTCCAATATTGGCGCAATATGCAAATGTACAACATTCTGCACCATATTAATTTCAATTACACACTTGTGACAGACTAGAGTCGTAAATAATGCTATTGCACATTATTGATTTATATGGCTTAAATCTCAATCTGTACGGAGATTTTGATGGTATGAGCAGCGAAAAATCACTGTAGTATAAATTACAATGTTTGACAGTTAGATCGGAATCAAGTGTTTGTCCAGCAAAATATTACAAAACTCTCTTCATCTCGATTTATAAAATAGAAGAAATATCAAGTTAATCTTGCCGCAGAGCAGCTACTAAAAAATCCTACTTTATAATTGGCAAACATTTTCCATCTAAATATGGTGCTGTGAAAATGTTTCGCCTCGGTCAATTGAAATTTCTCTAACTGTGACAAATTTTCATGTTTTATGTTTTGATCTCTGGATGGCGAGAAAAAAAACACCTCTAAATTGTTAGTTTCCAGCAGTGAAATGGCACTTTATTTCGAAATGCCAATAAGGTTAATAGAAACTCCAATAAACATAAAAGTGTCACCTCTTTGGACTTTTCTCGATACGCGATTTTGTGCGCGAGATAAAATACGCGATTAGCAATCTAATCTCATATCTATTGCCATCGAGTGTCGCCACACTTTGTGCTCCACCCATTTGGGAAATTGGTGCACAGAAGAAATTCACCAAGACGACTAATAAGTCAGGTTGTGCAACACTTAGGCCCCCGTGCAAAATGTCACCCAGTCGTCGTTAAAATAAAGCAGTAATTATGTGGAAAGGAAAAGATAAACTAGAGAATGAGAGAAAAATTTATAATGCGATTATATATAAACAGTTAGACGTGCAGATTAACTTTAAAATTATTTAACGTTAAACCCAAAGAAAAGGAAGATATAAATTGAGTGACACATCCCAAGAAAGATCAGGAGCTATATAGGAAGTTTCTTTAAAGTTTATTGAAAATCTTAACAGTCTTTAAATCCTAATAATCAGAAGGTCCATAAGCTTTTGATTTTAAAACTCTAGGTTTCACGCCCTTAAGATTCTTTGAATTAACCAAGAATTTTATTTTATTGACGCCTAAGCCTTTAAGCCTGCCTTAATCTTAAAGCCGGTCTTAAGCTTGAAGCCAGCTTTATTTAAGCTTAAGGCCAGCCCTAAAGCTGGATCCACACTATCAAAATTAATCATCAAAATAACTTCAACAAATCAATTCGTAAAAAATACTTTGTTATAAGTCTTGCTTAAAGCTTAAGATTGGCTTTGAGCTTGAAACTAACTTAAAGCGAAAAGTTGACTTTAGGGCATTAAGAAAGAAACTAAGGCCCTTTACACACATGGGTTTAACCGAGAGAAGGTTTAGTCAGTTTAAAGCCGAAAACAGTTCAATCAATGACAATTTCAGTGCGGCAATAATCTAAATTGCTGTTTTCTAAATGCTAAGCCGTGTTTATTGTGTCTACGAACTGCCATTGGCTATAAACCGACTAAACCTTCTCTCGGTTAAACCCCATGTGTGTAAAGGGCCTTAGCCTTCTTTATCTCAGAATTGGGGGGTAGATTTACCAATTCAAAAGCTCATTGATCTACCCGCAAAGTCTTATTTAGCTCTCAATAAACACCCAAAAATAGAACTAATCTCTTTGGGTTCATCGAGAATTCTTTTCTCAAGATAAATTCTTGGTCTAAAAATAAAATATCCATCGTTTTTACATCCCAATGTTTTTACAATTTCACATGTTTTTTGGCTACTATAAAGTTTTATCAGAGAGAGTTGGAGAAAGAGCATCAATTTGAACGTATAGATGTAAGATTTACGAAGACATAGCAATAAAGTTTAAATTCATTGCGAAAGTCCAAGATCAAAGATATTTAGAAATGTATAACATGGTTTTTTTTTCCACCAAAGAGATTTTTAAGGGAAATATAGAGAGAATAAAACTCATGTTTCTGTTGAAACACGAACGATCGCATTGATAACCTTGTCGATTACAGATAAGGCTAAAAAACACTTGATAAATCAAGAATTTCAGCAACTCGGGAGAATTTTTCCGGCCTGATGGTGTTTATACGTAATGTTTGGGGTGGGAATCTGTTTAATTTTCATCCCAACAGTAGCATAAATAGTCTTAAGCCATAATAGTGGATTTAACCCTGAAAATTACGTGAATTTTGCATCGTCACATGGCTCTATTTATTATTACAAATTTCAGCCAAATTGCCCTCACAATCTGAGCAATTTTCACTTGCGCACATTATTTGCAATATTATTTTTACACCTATTTATAGATCTTGAAATCTCTCCTCAATATATTGCAAACACTTCCCGAATATACTGAGTAAATAGACAACATTGGAGCTCCACAGTAAATAAATTTGCCTTTTTCCGCGACACTTTAGGAGCGGGGTTGGCTTATTGAAAGATCTATCGATATTTATTATGGCAAGCAATGTGTTTATAACGTGTGGCTTATTTGGGTGATTTTCCGCCAAATCGACACAAATATTATGCAAATAAATCGCTTTTTTGGCGCTCCGATGGAAAATTTGAAGGGACATAAAATATAATAATATTAAAATTTTTGATTGACTCACCTCTCCTCCTTGTCGTACTTGGGAAAGGTGACTTTGAGGAGTTCAAGCACTGAACTCTCACTCTGAGGCTCCGCCGAGATGCCCTGAGCCCGCTGTCGTTGGACAGCAGCTCCATTGTGGGCGCTGCCGTGCTTCCGGGAGCGACTGAAGGGGAAGACACTCTGGAACTTGTCCAGTTGACTCTTGAGCTCAGCTATCTCCTCATCCTTCCTCCTCAGACACTCCTCCAACTCCCTCACGCGATTCTCACGTTCCACCACAGCCTGCAGCAGCTCCCTCTCTTTGGGCGCCAGATTCATATTGTGCTCCTCATTGATGTACAACGCCCCAATGTGATCCGTAATCAGACCCTTGAGGAGATTCGGCTCTGAGCCCAGGAAGCAGTTGTTGATGTAGAAGGGCTCCGTAGCCGGCGTGTCGGAGGCATGAGCTGAATTATTGTTCCCATAGTCAGTCGATGGCACAGTGCTATTTGGTTCCTGCATCCTTAACTTAAGCTTGTCTGTCTGAGTCGGAGGCACAGTGTGAATATGGTTGTTTCGTGAAATCGATGAAGCGTAACTGACGACAGTGTCGTTGGGAGCACCAGTTGAATGGTTAATTGGACGCACGTCTAGTGCGGTTGCGCCACCGCACAGAACTGTCTGCGTTTCCTCGTCTACGGCTGGCCGCTTTGATGCGAAGCACAGCCCGTCAAAACAGACACGCATCCAAGCGATTTTTCCACTTTTTTGGCACAGCGACACAAATATTTTGGCAACACCTGCAAAAGAAAATGTCCAGAAAAGGGAGGGATCAGTCACTAAACAGAAGATTTTTACCCATACAGTGGAGGCGCCGGGTACCAGACGTCTCCATCTCATAAACATAATAATGAGTTTAAATGGGCAAATATTCCCTCTCTCGGTGGAGATCACGTGAATGAAATTATCATAACGACACCGATCATGACTCTCGCGAGATCTTTTCACTCTCAGTGGCTGTGACAGAATAATTACCATGTGTAGCACTAAAAGGCATAAAGTATCTCTCTTTCTCTCTCTCCAGAGAAGCAAAAATAGACTGTTGTGAAACAATATAAAGAAATTAGCAATTTCATATGCACTATGATGGCAGCTCATGAAAGTTTGAGCTGAATTAATGCCAATTCTGAGCTCACCAACGATCCCCAGATCAGTTTACAGAGATTAATTGTGGAGAAGTGCCAATTTGGTGGCCAGAAAGTGAGATATAAAGTGTCTCAGGGGAAATTACAGGGTGTCGAAGTCACGAGAGAAAATGAAGGGAAGTGCAGCAAGGAATTTTAAGTAATTGGCAAAGTGCAATAAAAGTGATTGGATCTTGATGGCGTCGTTTAATTGCATCGAAATTGCATAAAAATACTCTCAAATTATCACGGTGAATTATACCAGAGGTATAACCGAAGAGAATTAAGTGTCAGACACTGATGTCAGGTGATCGGTGTGGGGGAAAAATTCGTTACATTTCGATAAAAAAAATTAATTAAATTTCTCTACGAAACGTTCTTTTATATTAGTCATAAAATTTCTCAAAGAGAGTTTCCTGAAAAATTCATTCTTCTCATTCCTTTCATTAATATGTTTCACAAAGCTTCTCAAGTTTCACAAAATATTTGCAGGAGATTTGATAAATACTTATGATATAAATCACCCCTTATTCTTCAGACATATATGTATAGTTAAATCAACAAGTGAAACTGAAGTTCACAAATTGAAAGACAATTAAATGCACCGCCCAAACGGATTCAATTCAATCTCTCTAGAGGAATAATTAGCGATATATAAATATTTATGCAAATATACACAACTCCCCCCTCGGGAAGCCAAAGAGCGAAATGTTTCGCGAAAAGAGCACAAAAAGATGGACAGTGTGCGTCTTTGAAATATCACCCTGGAGGATTATGTGTGATTTGAATTTTAACAGCAAAAGAGAATCGCACTGACAGTGAAATATATCAAATGAGAATCACCACCGACTGCACAAAAGGAGGTGCAATAGAGCGGCCAGCATGCGCCACAACATTAATTTTATGTTGTCGGTGTGTGTTACAGGTGGTGTTCGATTATCGCTTTACACAGCACTCAATGCAACATTAATCATGGGCCTTCCAGTGACATTAATCGGCTGCTGGTTTGTACAATATGTATATAGTCTCAATTGTTGCCATTTAATTTATACGGAAAAAAATTGTTTCCCTATTGTGTCTCTCACGCATTTTATCGCCACCTACATGCATTCAATTAACCCAATAAAACATCTTTTTTTTTCCATGCGACATTTACAGGTATTTCGAGGTTTCACCAGCTAGAATTTTCACTCACAGCCAGAGAGTGAGGAATTTTTAGCATAATTTCTGCACCCCAAGGAGAGAAGTTGCAAAAGAAATATGATATCACACTATACATTAATAGTCTCAGTCCAATATATCTGGTATCAACTAGCGAAAGAAGATGGATATCACGAGGCTCGACGAATCAATTAAAGTTCATTTGCAGGCGAATCGAACTCACGCGGTGATGGAAAATGTGTGACTCTCATTTGCATGCGCCATGTTAATAACTTTTCTTCTATTTCGATTTAACCGGGATGAATTAGTTTTTACCCATTGCAGAACCATTGTAATAATTCACATCAATTGACAGAAATCTTAATTGAAGTCGTCCACGAGGAAATTTATATATGACTCCAAATTTCAATTAATACATACATATAGGCGAGGAATTTCTATCATCCCATAGAGCTGTAGGTATTCTAGATGGGAGATTTTTCTACCTCTTCAATTTGCCCAGGATTATTTCACCAAATGAGAATTTATATGTCCGCCAAGACAGTTATAAATGCACAGTAGTTGAGCGAGGAAAACAACAATATATATATTTACATATATATGTTAGTAGATTTCTCAATGATGTGTATGGAGTAGGATTGCAAAAGAATTTAGAGATGTTAATTGCCTATCAAAAGATTAATTTGTATTCCACAGGAATCATACATCGAGGGGAGATTCTTGGCATTTTATTGCACACGTCGCGATATGTCTTCTCTCACATGTGAAGAAATTTCAAATGCATGTTGCAATTTTCTGCGAAGCACAAATATGAAAAGAAGAAATAAATAAAAAAGACCCAACTGCACGAAGATGCTAATGTTTCTATTTTCATCTCATGATTATCTGCGGTCAGAGATGTTGGTTTTTTTCCCCATCTCATCGAGAGCCAGCAAACAGTCAATGAAAACAATCACATATCAATTGGCATGATTGAAGGTTTTATTGGACATAAGAGAGCTTGAGAGAGAAGTGCTATAAATAAATCAGAAAATGATCATATTGTGTCTGAGATATCCACTTCGATGATATCAATGAAGAAAAAACACTCAATCTTTCTTATAGAGATACTAATCAAAGAGAATATTTCGTGTCTGCTACTGAAATGGCAACAATTATCACTAAATGAAAAGATCATTTATAAAGAAGGACAAGGGGTGAACAAATAAACCATTTAAGGTGGTTTAAGACATTGAAAAATCTTAGTTTTGAACAAAATTGTACCTGATAATATACGTAGGAATTTTCACAAATAAATTTTTAAAAGAAATCCAACCATTAATTATTCAGTTATTAAGGCAAAATTTGTGTAAATTTGCAGCCGCATTAGCACCGATTAAATAGTTTTTAAGCAGACTTTTGGGCCGGTTTGCAGAATTTTCGGCATCGTTTGGGTTTTGATATTGAGAAATTTAGTGACAAAGATATTTAAATAATTTGTCGATTTTGAATTAAAATTGTCACCAATTTGATGTTTTAAATACCATTTGTGACTTACAAATCGCAATAGATATTTCTGTTTATTTCCCCCTGATCATTCACGAGGAAAAACATAATAGAAAGAGATGCAAAAGATATCCAGGGAGTGAAAAATTATTAGCACAATTACCTTTTTCATATCACACATTAATCATTTCAATAGCTTAGAAAAATAAATAGTTTGAGATCGTATCTCAATCTAAACTGTGATAATCACTTGGGCGTATTGCTGTTTTGTTTACCAGAAGAAATACCAGTTAGCAGGCTCTAAGGTAAATATTTATCGATGCCTTATCATATTTTGCCAACTGTTTAGTACACCCAGAGATCACTCAATCGGCAACAGAAAGGGTAATTCCGGAGAATCATTTGCATTTCCCTTTAGCCAAAAGTTATTTCTGGGTGATTTTCTCTCCCAAAAATCACATCGAGAAAGCAAAAAAAAAACCCGAGATAAACAAGAGATTTAGCGTTGAGCAAAACAGCGGAAAATTTTATAATACTTCGCGTCATATAATGTCACTCGCTTTGCTTAATTTTAAGACGAAAATTTAACATTTTGACGGTCATGCACAAAATGGATCAAGATCGTTGTGTTTAATCACCACGAGGAAACACAATGAATTTTTGGGAGACAATCGAACCACCAGGCGCCTCCACGCCGACAAAGTCTCCCTCACATTTTTAATTAATTCACCACAAATTTGGCTTTTTTATTGATTTTGCAGCTATAAAGTGATTGGTAAGAGGTGACTCGTTTGCGGTTTTTCCCGTGAAAAACATCTAAAAAAAAAGAGTCTCGTGAAAGTCCATCAGATGACTTGGGTACGTTAAAAAGCCAATAATTCTTTCTTTGAATAAATTATCTCCACACACCACTCCACTGATATGAAAGAGGTCATAGAGCTTTAGGCTCAGACGCGTTATAATTCTCCGATAAGTGGATGAGATTAGGGGGGACGTGAAAAAAAGCCACAAAAGTAAATTAATCGATGCAGCTGAAAATGTCCACAAGATGTCGTGTAATGTTGAAGCAACGAGATGATAATTAAAATTATAATGAAAATCAACATGTTAATTGAATTCACATGACAGACTCTCCAAAAAGAGACACAGCACAACACTCTCGCCGCAGCTCTCAACACACGCAATTTTCATTTCTTATAATTGTGCTGTTGGGCCTCTAATATTTGTCAACATTTTAACATGTCCATCTCGTTGATTTGATGTTTGCTTCATCTTGAAACACTATGACGAATTTATTATATCGAAATCACAGGGAGAAAATATCCTTTGTGCTTGATTAAAAAATGTCTGACGACATTTTGTGTGAATTTTATATTTGAATCCACCGCTAGAAATTATCACTGATTTTACGGGGCTTGATTTAACTGGAAAAAATCAGGTTGTTTTCTATTTACTTTTGACACCATTTTTTTCTACACGCGAGACTATTTCTTAAGAATCACAGATTTTGCTACTTTTCATCACAGTGTTAAATCAACTTGATTTTCACTTAAAAATTTCAGGATTTTTCCGCAAATCCTTCCCGCGCAAAAGCTCACGCGAAAGCTCCCGGCAAAGCCTAGCCTAACAATCATCCCCAGGGGTTGATTTTTCAGAGATAATTACCTCTCGTGTGAAAACGAGTTGGGTGTTGTTGAACGTTGTACAGCGTAAAACGTACTGAAATATCTGAAATATTGTTGTGTTGTTTTATTGTATGGTTTTAAATTCACAAAAGCCCGACAAACACTCGCACATAAGACTCATATCATTTAGTCGCGTTCGACTTTTTAGCACCAGTGCCTCGGCGGCCCATTGGGTGACTCTCGCGCCAACAAATTGATCGTGCAATTGTACGATTGACGGCACATTCTAGATCGTGGCAATTGCTAAACTTCTTTTGCCCGCTTCAATGGAAATTCCATGTGAATATGGTAGGGGAGAGTCGCCTGTCGCCTCCAATTGCCGATCTCGCTGCGACACACAACTCTAAAATATCCATTTAAAATTCATTGGTGTTGCCAACGGAATCCCACATGCAGCTAAAGATTTGCAAAACATACATCGCCACCAAGAGAAAATCTACCGGACTGATTGGTGGGATATCTTGTCAGCAAATTGCAATTGTTGCAAGAGGCCATTCGCGCCATTGAAAATTCTATTGCATGCGCACTTTTTATTCGGATGCCCTCTCTTTCGCCGCCAAATTATCAATGATCACGATCACGCACATATTCGTGGATCCCCAAGTCAAATGGAAGATATATTTTTATTAAAATATCTCATGCAAAGGGACTCTGTGTCTCTGCAGCAACTGCCAATTAAGTTCTTTTTCCTGGGAGAACATTCGTCTCTGCCAAAATATTCCCTCAAAGTGATTATTATTTACGCGTAAATCAGCGCCCTTAATGTATATAATTTTGCAACAATTTATGCCAAGGTTGTGTAATGCGTTTCTTGGGCGAAAAGCGCATTACGAGGAAGAAATTATCTCTAGGATCTTGACAACAGCAAAAAATCGGCATTTTTGCGAGACGTTACGAAAATTTTGGAGTATAAAGAACTTAATTTCTAGGTTTTTTTTTTAAAGCATTATTCAAATTAATTAAATAAGATAGATAAAATAATTAAATCACATTGTAAATACAAAAAAAAACAATTTGTAACAAAAGAGTCTCCATGACTAAAGCATTATCTCTGTCTTCCAAAGAAATAAGATAATCTCTTTTATGTTTCAATTCAATATCACCGGTTGTTGTAAATGCGGTTTATTTATGGTAAAGTTTTAAAAGGTTTGCTTTATGGCAACGGATTACCGCTCTGATTATTGATATCGTTCTAATTAAACGTTATGTAATTAGGTTTATAGAAAATTTTCAAAATGCTTTTATTGCATAAAATTTATGGCACAATATTACCCATTTACGCCCCTAAAATTCGAATTAGCCCCTAATGTTACGCGTAATTTAAATCCAACAGCCACAAAAATGCATCCCTGCAGGTCACCGAATGAAGAATTCTAATAACTGGGGCTTCTTCGGGGGCTGCCACGCACATAGCCACACGAATGTTGCCCCGCCGGCCACCGCGGACGCACTTTTGGCGGGTCCCAAGGGCGCTTGAGAGCAAGTCATTTGACCAGCCGCTATCAATTATCACCCATTTTTGGGCAGTGCCCGCGGTGAATTTACATAAAAATGTACGCGATTAAGTGACCACCAAGGGACCTTTTTGCTGTCATCAACTCCACACATTGGGCAATCACGTGTTTGTATATAGCAAACTTTTTGTCCACGCATGGAGAAGCAATTTGACAAAATTTTTATTGTTAATCATGTTCGAAGATAATTTGTGAGCGGGCGAGAAAAAGCGAATTAAAGTGATTCGATAATTTGCTTGTCAGATATAATTACTGTCAAAAGAGAACTTTAAAATAATTTCTCATCATTAAATAAAAGTCTTTAATAGTGTTACAGAATGTGAAAGTCTCACTGTGAATCTGCCTCATTGCGGAGTTTAATTTTAAATGTGCAAAATGTGGGTGGAAATATACAAGGTTTATTTTTAAACATTTATAAATGAAATGTTGGTGGAATTTCACGCTATTGCACCTCATTGAGATTTTAATTCTCCAAAACCGCATTTCTTAATTCATCCGTTTTGCGATTAAAATATCACACTCGCATTTTCATATTCTATGTAAATGATAATGTCATAGATGATATGCCAACATCTCGACTGAAGAAATCCCCATAAAGATTATCTGTGCAGAGTCTGGGTGTTTTCTCTTCATATTTTTTCAACAATATATTTTAATTTACAATATTCCTTATCAACCCTCGTGATCTCACAATCATTTTGGAGTCTCATAATATGAAAAATTCCCTGGGGCAAGATCACTTTGCTCTTTTCTCAGACATTCCATCGAGATATTTCTCCACTGTGTCGTCTACCCATAAAAGTAACGAATAAAGATAAATACCCGCCATTGAGAATTTTCTCCGGCTCATCATTTAAGTAATACTCTTGCATTATTGTGCCATCTTGGCAGGTGATCTGAAGTTGCAGTAAAAATAACTCAGGTGGCTTAAATATGAACGAAATCGACTCATATTTTGTGCATTATTATTAATATTCAAGCCAATTGGAATGCCATGAGACACAAAAGCCATTAAAGCTATATTATTTACTATCTCAATTGCTTAATAAAATATTTCCCTAAAAAACTAGAAAATTACCATTAATTCAATGTGACAGGCTTTCAAGACCGCCATCACAATATGCAAATAGGCCAGCCCTTCATAATCTTGCAAATGCCAAAACAACTTCTATCTATAAGGAGGGAAATATTGCAGATTTTATTATGAATTCTCTCTCCCATCTATGATTTTCTGCAATGCGTGTGAGTCTCTTTAGCCACACCTTCGAGTGCCTCCAAGCATGATCGCACATGCATTTTATTAGACGAATTCGTGCTATTTTGCTCGCATTGTGAAACTATGCAAGTGCACCACATATCACTTCATACAATTTTAAATTCTCACACAATCTCTATATACTGTGACTGGGCAATAATATTGCGAAGAATTTTTTTCGCTCTCTCTGTCTCTAAATCGCCACAAAGATGGGAACGGAGTTGGTGGTGTAATAGATAAGAGATGAACGCCAACAATTATTTTTTAATTTTTAAAATAAAAATTGTTACATTAGACTTTAAATTTTTTTAAGTTACCAAATAAAGCTCAATATTAAGTTGAAAAAAGTTTAAATTTAAGGACATTTTCTGAGAAAAATCATGAATTTTAGTAGGTACTAAAATATTAATAATTTTTTTTTTCACAAGATAACGATCGAGATTAACCATATTGAAATATTTGCAATTATTTGCCGAATTTTATAAAAATTTGAGAATTTTTTCCCGATTCTGCGGGAATCTTTTCCCGCAGTTTTAAGTCTTGATATTCTCAACTCTGTTTATGATAGAAATACATTTTATAAATTCCTGGGCAACACATTCCTCAATTAAATAGAAATAATTAGCGTTATTTCATTTGGTGTTCAGAAGCACATTTTCCTCAAGTGCCACTGCAAATGCCTCGGTAAATTGTCTCTAAAGACATCAAAGTTAAGGATTTGATATTTCAAATCCCAATTTACTTAATTTTCTCAAAAGATGATACTTTATTTGCTAAAGGAGTGTCTTTCTATTTAGAATCTCTCCATTCACTGTCATTAAATTAGTAGCACGAAAAACACGTTAAACGAGAGAAAAAGTGTGCTTTTAATATGGTATAAAAAAATAAAGTTTAAGTATAAGTGGAGGTTTTTATGTGATGTTGTTGGATAGTGCGAAAGACGGTGACAATGTTCTTCATTCTGTATCTTCACATGATCCGTTGAAGATTATTATTATTTTTCTTCTTCTTTTATGACAATCCATTAGAAGGATTCCTCGCTATCTATTGGCTCCAGCTTGACCGTCTCTGTGAAGATCGCATCTAAATATTGACTTTAATATGAGAGTGGGTTTTTTATGCGCGCAAGACGATCTATTTGCAATCTATTTGAGAGAAGATCATTGAGCTAATAAACAAGATCTTAAGCGATAGGGAGGGACAAGGAAAAATTAATAGAGCAATTTTCACCTGCGGTTCAAGCTATTTACTGGCTGATTTTATTTGAAAAGTCATAAAAGCCATCGTGAGGCGATCATCAGCCGATCAGGTGGTTCGTCTGACGCACAAGAATCAAATGGGTGACAAAACTAGTTGAACATTGTGATCTTTTCCTCTCAGCATCTGCCATAGCAACAAAATTCTTGCACACAACGATGGGCAGAAGAGCTATTTTTAGCGTCAAATAAAACAAATTATTTTATTGCCTGATTTATCCATACATCATACTGGTTGGCACATTCCTATTTGTTTGTGCAAAAAGACAAACAATTAGTCAACAGAAAAAAATGACAAACAATTGTGATATTGGAGATGGACAGTTCTTGGGAAAAATTGCATTTTTTGCCTCTTCATCAGGAAACAATGTAATAAACAACAAAATTTTCTCGTGTCGTAGAGGACAAAAAAATTTCCTTCTCAATGGAGAAATGCGATATGAGGAAAAATTGATCATGTCAAAAACAATTTTTTGTCTGTGTTGTGTATCCAAGACACTGAGCTAAAATATCTGAGAAGAATTAACAAACAAAAGAGTTTTTTGAGATGTTCCCAATTTATAAATAGATTGTCCAAACAGGCTCTATTAGATGGTGGTGTCGCCCACGAGAGTTTTGGTATAGTGTGTTAAATTATTTGGCGATGAGGAAGACACATCAGAAAGGTTCAAGTCTCTTCCCTTGATCGTCCTTCGCATGATTTATCAATGAGATCGCGTAAAAATACCACAGTGACAAGTTAAAAATAGACTCAAACACCACTTTGAACTTGGGTAAGTGCGATATTTTTACTCAGCCCGATGCCTCTCTTTCTACCCGCGTATTTTTATATCGATCCTCTGTGTTGGGAGAAGCCACACTGTTCGACATGTTGGAAAAAAACACACTACACACTACCGAATCGACTCAACTACTCCCTCATTCATTGTGTTTCGACGCTGCTGTTGAATTCAAGAAAAAAAACTCTTAAACGCATACGTGTGGAAAAGAGTCTTCACATTCTTGTCCCATAGTCAGAATGAAAGAAAAAAAAATAACGCTAAATTATCGCCAATAAAGAGTCAAGTAACGTCTCAAAGCACGAGAGGTCATCTGCATAAAATGATCTCAAGTGATCGCAACTGCAGTTGCATTCAATTGGAATCAAAAGGCGCGAGAGGCAATATTAAAATTTATGGTGAATTTCCATATCATGACGTCATTCACGTGATCAATTTGGTGATCGAGGATGACCTTTTCATTTTTCCAGCTTTCTGACCACAAATCGGTGGACCACAAGGGGGAAATAACTGGCGAATTGCATATCAAAAAGTAATGCGCATATTGCGAATCAAAACTATAAATATTTTAACTCGTTTTTAACTAACACACTCATACTTTTAAAATTGCTTTTACTCCTTATATTGTTTTTTTTTTTTAATTATTTTTGTGTTTGAGATCATTTATAAAAACTAAATATCATTTTGCATAAAAAATATACTTTGCCTACAATTATTTTCCCCTTAGTGGAAAGTCATGGAACGTGATCGAGATGTTAGATTTGCTGATCTTGAGTGTTAAGATCGCGAGAGATCACCTAGGTTATATCAAATACATTATCGAGATGAATTTTATAGGGAAAATAGACAATAATTACATGATTATCGATGTATTATGACACTCCTCAGTAAATTACACTTCAGCTACCAGGCTTGAGAGATCACGAATATGGCCAGAGTGATCCGCGATCACCTTTATCACAAGAAAAAAAAACTTTTCCTTCGTCTGATAACTCTCACTGATAAAATTCTACGTCACTCACACATCACGTCTCACCCACACACCTTCACTTAACACACTCTTATGGGATGTTCCTGACTTCTCTGTCTCTCTCTCTCTCTCTCTCGATCTCTCTTGCTAACTTTTTTTCCACACACAAATTCTGCCCCTCGAAGGTTCGCAGTGAAATTTTCCTCAACACAGCACTCTTTTCACAACTTTCCCGTGGATACACGATGCCCTCCCACCGGCTGGAGGTCGGCGGAAATGGCTTTTTGAAAAATGTGGCTGCAGCGAAAAAGATGCGATTTAAAGCACGGACTAGTAGGTACTAGCTTTACTGCCTATCGCACGATATGGTGGAGAATAAAATTGTCTATGGCGTGGAATTGGTTGTCCCCGTCCCTGACTTCCCTCACCCCCTGATGGCATCCAAAGCTACCAACACCATTGCTGTGTGAGCCAGCTTTTTCTTCACAACGAGCCACCAATACAGCTCCACATCCCGGACTGGTTTCACAGAGAAACCCATACCGAAGATCTCAAGCACACATGCTCGGCCATATGTTTCTTGAGCTACTTGTGATCCCGCGGGCCAGCGTGGCCAGACTTTCCTCACGGATCACCCTGTCACTCACACAGATCAAAGAAAGAACCAGAGATGAACTTCCCATCAGCTTTTCCCCATCATAGTCCAAAGTCTCTCGGATAAGATCTTCACGATCGACCGATCGACTACCAGAAATTCACTCGCGATCTATTCTTAGGAGATATCATTGTCTCATAAAAAATTCATGGAGTTATTCTTGCTCGTCTTAATTGTTAATTTACATTTGTAATTTGGCGCCGCAAGAACGCAAAACCTCACGAGTCTTATTTTTCTTTCAGGAATTGAGTTTCGCTCTTATCAGCGCGACAAAAATAACCAAGTGCAATTTATGAGCATTTTAAATCTGCTCTCACTATCTAAGTCATTTTATGGATGGCTAATCAAATTCACACACAAACGATGTCGATAAGAAAGGGGCTCTTTAAGAGGCAAAGTGTCTAAGAAATTTATTACATGATTCATTAGAGTCACTGCATAGTGACTTGAGGAAGCCACAATCAGCTGAGGACAAGGTTAAAGGAATAAAAGATAATAAAAAATTTTAACTTCAAAGCCAATCCCATATGTAACTCATAGGGAATTAATTGATTTCGACAAAAAGGAAAGGTATTAAATGAATCTATTTGTCCCTTAAAAGAACCCAAAAGTAAACTCTTCTAAATGAAAGATAAATAATTTTTCTTAAATTTAATTTTAATTTTTGTCTCTCCTTGCAATTAAGGAATCTTCTGCATAAATTATTTAATTCAATATTTCAAACTAAAGAGTCTACGTGAGAGATGAGACGCTGAAGAAAAGGTCTCTCATCACCCTTTTCACCTTTTATCACATTAGGTACTTCCCTTTGGAATAAACACCCTTTGATCTTTCATAATAAAAATATATCTTATCCATCTGCATGGCATTAATCCCAGAGATGGATTTCGCCCGGTGCATTTTTAAATAGAACACAAAAGTGAAAATTATCCAAGATAAACTCATTTTTTCATGCTCTTCATGACATTAGAATAAAAAATTTGAGGGTCGCGTGAAAATATGAGTGCCAAAAAAGACGCGCTCCCAGGAAAATTGTATATGATATCAGATATCAATGTAAATTTAATTTTATGTGACTCGCCAACCCCTTCTTCGGATCAAAATATCCCCAAAAAGGAGCTATTTATTATTCAAAGCGGCAGTTGTGCTTTGCTCAAAATACGCCATCGTCTTCGTTTCATTCGTCCTTTCATGTTCACCTCCCGTTCTCCTCATGGAGAGAGAGACGCTATACAATACAAAATGCAAAAGATAAGGGGAATGCTGATTTGGTATAGCAAGTGAGAAAGAACCGGGGAGAAAGGATGTCACATTTTGATCCAATAACATCTCACTTTATTCTATTTGCTCAACTTTTCCTCCAATTTGCATAAATACATTAATAATTCAGGAGCAAAAGGTAGGATTATATATATTTTATTATTATCCTATTCGATAGGCACAACTCGTGCCAATTAGATCCCAAAAGGGAGGAGAGAAGGTAGTTTCATTAACACTTTAAATCCCTTAATTTTCAAGAAGATTAACTACAAGTCCATATTGATTAATTTCAAACATAAATGAGAACTTGAAATATGTCTTTTGAAGAAAAAATGCATCTTTTATTTTGTGTTGAAATTGATAGAGGAATATTTGCAGACAAATTTCATCATTTGTCAGAGAAGAAAAAAAAACACAAGAAGTAACCAACTCATCCATCCCTTCGCAGTTGGATTGTGTGTATGGAAATTTAACCACTTTACGAGATAATAAATCAAAATCAATGTAAGTATCCATTTATTTTTTCCCAACATCATCATTTCCTCTTCACCATTCTTTTGCTGGTGGCATTCGACAAGGACGCAACGTTAACATCTTATACACATTTTTTCGTCGCAATAAGAGAAAAAGCTCAAAATCCTCAATGTCATTGAAATTTTCAAAGGGTTTTCCATGATTTTCACTAAATTGATTTATTGAGTTGAAGTTTTTTCTCCCCAAACTAACGATGTTCTTAAAATTGAGGGCAAAAAGTCAAGGAGATGATATATGAATTTTCAAATTATAGTCGACTTTTCGGCGTTATACGAATCAACATGAAAATCTTGAGCGAATAGAATAATTTCATATTTTTTCCTCATTGGTATTCAATTTTCGCCTAATTTCACTCCCTCTAGATTATTAATTTGCGAGTTTGTTATCATTTTTGATCCATTATACTCCTCGTGATTATGATTAATTGTACTGGAAGGCGCAGAATAAGACGCGCTTCCTCGGGGAATCATCACATCGAAAGAGAGAGAGACAAGAAAATTGAGTTAAGGCCAAAGAACATGCGAGAAATAAGGATGTTTGTTGGTGAGAAGGCGGAAATAAAGAAAATTGTATATTAACTAACCAACATTTTTTCTCCTCTTCATCCTTTTGTGGTAGAGATTTTTCGACACCAAGTCTTGCGAGGCGAAAATCATTGAGAGAAATCCAATAAAGCCACCTAATCAGCACATCAATCAGGCATGATTGCAAAACCGAATACTCTGGGCAATGTGGCGGGGAAAATCATCTGAGAAATGCCAATTGCTCGCATCATATTTGGCCCATCTGAACCTTGTTTTTATTTGTTCTATTTACATTTATTTGTCGCCCTTATACAGCGAATCAATGTCGAGGACCCTCAGTAAAAGAGGTGTCATTGAGATTGAGGGTGTAACTCAATTTGTCACACTTGAACCAATTCGCCCAGAGAAAAGAGGATTTGTTCGTATAGAGGGAGATTCAAATCAGGAATTTCATCACATTTCATAGATATTCCCTCATCATTGCTTGCAAATGTATGTTTTTCTATTAAGCTAATGAAATTAGAAAGAATATACAAGATCATTATCATCAAGGGGGAGATTTAATGGTGCGGAAGTTGTGTACATCGTAAATGGAAATCTGAATGAGTGACTAATAGAATGAAAGTGCAAAATAATTGCGATTTTTTACATAATAAATTTATTTATAGAGTGATTTGAAAATTTCTTTCAAAAAGTTTTAATATTCCTAAAAAAAACGTCGAAATCATAAAATTGTTATTTGGACTTTAAAAATTTTTATTTAACAAGTTTAACAACCTGAGAAAAACTTAATTTCTTACACCAACTTTTTATTGATAAATCTTCTTTTTCGTCGATTTTCTTTAACTTTTTTACAAAAGAAAAAACACTTTCAGCGAATTACACGCAATTTTTCACTCAAACATACGATATTCCTCTCCTCCAACTCGATAATGTTTCTCATCCCACTTCTGCATCATTATAAAATTATACCCTCGTAAATGTGAGATGCTACCAGCTAAAATCGCATAACTGAGGGAGAGGAGATCAAAGAAATAATTTTTATTCGCTTTTATTCTATCACATAACGATCCCCTAATTGTGTTAGGCCATAATTTTGACGGGCTCCGTTATTAATTCATGAAAATTTAAAAGAACTTTATCCAATTTGTTCGCCCAAAAACCCGAAGGCTCTACATTTTTTCCGAGAGAGATTCCAACAAAAGAGCCGGGAATATGGGCAGGGAAAAAATTTGGCAAAAAAGTGGCCCGAAAACCACTGAATGGAACTTTTTTCTCTCCGTAAAAGCAGGAAGGGCGGTCAAATTGGAGGAAAGTTGCTCAAGCTGTAATTTGCGAATTACAGCTTCAACTCAATTATCAACATCATAAAAAATTCTTCCATTTTATCGTCAGGGCGTGAATATTTAAGGGAAAATTCCAATTTTCTCTGTACTGGAGATGGTTTTCTTGGAAGATGAAAACTTGCCATCTAAAATTGATCAATTTCATGCTAAAATTTGTGCAAATTATTCAAAGTGTTATTAATAAATCTTCTCACTTTGCTTGGTGTCTCTCTAGTTGAGTATTTATCATGTCAAGGGGAAAATAAATAATCTTAAGTAATTTTGCTAATTTCTGGAAATGATTTGCGAGAAATTTCTCAGCCAGCAAGCTGACAACCCAAAAGTCTTCTTAACACAAAAATATTCCTATATAAACAACCTTCTGGTGGAAATTCTTAGCCTCTTCTGCAACAGAATGAGAATGAATTTTCCATTTGAGGGGCTGCACGAGGCATTTCCTTGGAGAGTCTGCGGGGTTTGGAAAATGGGGAATGAAAGTGGCGCGGGCGAGAAAGCCATAAACCATCTCCCAAAAACATAAACCAATTTCCAAGAGGGCGGAATGAAAATCCCAGCCACTAGCGATTCAGGATAATTTACATCAATTCAACCCCTTTTGCCACCCACACCCAAGGAGCAACCCAAGCTGAATTATATCGCACCGCAGCCGCTCTCTCCCGGAGGCTGTAATGCTTATTATGCAATAAAATATCGTGATGTATGGCGGATGGATGCCGTACAAGTAGTTATTTTGCATATTACATTACCAGTAGAAACATGAAAATTTATTTTCCTCCAACCCCAACCAGCATACACAGCATGGAAAGCATCCCCATACCAGGGAGGAGCACAAGAGGCACACCTCGTGAGAGAGTCTCTGAATTACGATTTATTTGGATATTTTCTACAAGACGAATGTTCTTTTTTCCACGTAGACATTTTTCTTCCACCGCACCAACTCTTCCTCACCATCGAGGGGTAAATGTTTTACGGTAAATTTTAACGTGGAGATTCACCTACTTTTGGGATTAAGAAATTGAACATGCAAGCGGTGGAGCTATTTCGTTAGAAAATGGTGAGTTAAAAAGGTTGTTATTATGAAAATCTTTAAATTTTTATGGCAAATTTTCAAAGCCACAAAAAATTTTAATCTATACTCATTGTAATAGCCAAGTCTTTCTATTAAAAATTTCAAAACTGTTATACGCAATGTTATAATATGTAATCGCGATCAAACATTAAAAAAAAACACAAGTTAGATGGGTTGGATGTGAAAATAAAAATTGAAATCTTTGTTAAAATATTTCTTAAAACGAGTCTGTATAACAGTTTTGAATTTGCTTTTACTGTTATTTCCTCAGATGTCCAACCAAGATGAGACGCATATGTGAATCGTGCTAAGAATGTAAAGCATAATGTCTAATATTTGATTGCATTCAGTGACGGTTATAAAAAATTACAAATCGTATAACAGTTTTGATGAGTGAATATAACAGTTTCTGGCGCGCATATTTTCTTCTATTCATTTCATCATATTTGCTTGACTTAGGGCGTTAAGAAAATTGCTTTCTAAAATTTTAATTTACTTGCTTCATAGCAAGAACACTCAATATATGAGATATTAACTGTTATACACTATGTTATGCACATGAGAACTCTCAATGAACAGAGTTAGTAGTAGAAGGCATAAAACAATATTAATTTCTTTACCTTATGTGATTTTTTTTTCAAAATTACAATAAAGTAAATAAAGATGTTAAACATTGTCCAAGGTAGCCCAACTCTCCCCTATTTAGTAATTTGAACAATACCATTAAATTTTTTTAATTACCAATCAATTGATTTAGTTCTTCATAGAATTAAAAACAAATTTAATATTTCCTCTGAAGTTAACATCCCCCTGTATCTTGGGAAAAAATCCTCTGGTTTGTGGAAAATCTTTTAGCAACTTTCCCAAACTCCTATAAGAACTCTTACAGAATAAATCTCGAATCGACAATTTTACTGATAGCATGAGAAAACTCACGATTATGAATAACTCCGCTACCCAATATTTATTGCATTCTGTTTCTGAGATGCTTAATGGAAGTGTATTTCCCACCAAAAGTTCTTCTTTGACGGACTTTAGGCGCAATAGGTCAGGGGTATGCGTCATTGTAAACGCGGCTGCGCAGAGCGCCAGAATGCTTTGTGCTTTGACTCGAGTCGGGTGTTAGTCCCTTTGGCGCAGAGGATAGCGCGTTGGACTTCTAATCCAAAGGTCGCGGGTTCGATCCCCGCAAGGGATGAACCATTTTTATTTTTTACACCAACTTTTCGCATTTATCATCACAATTAGTACTTGTTTGTGAATTTTGGTACCTGCAAGAGGCTCCATGGGGCGGGAAAAGGTGCCGAAAGTGGATGTTTCCGCAATTTAATGATTTTGCTGAGGGGTTAAGAGCTCTGACAAATATTACACACCATCCATTGATGACACGAAGCGTGTAATCAATTACCAAGAGACGCAATTTATTTATTTTTATGTGATTCTCGTGCAATTCCGTCGATTTATTTCACTTTTACGGCTGCTGTGCTAAAGAAATGATTGCGTGGCGTTAGAAAAGTGACGAGAAAAATTGATCATGTTGGGAAAACAGGTGGAATGGGTTGCATTTTATGGGTGAAAAATACCGTCAAAATGTGCTGTTTTTCCCTCAGTAACATTGTTGCCATTACACGCTTTATAGACAGAGAGGAAAAACAGAGAAAACTAACCAGAAGCACAACAAATAAATCATCCCTTAATTTTGGATGAATGCAAACGTAGCCACGCCTTTGCTAAAGTGTTTTACTTAGTTACATCCTTTGGCTCGGAATTTCTCTTTCTCTCCCTCGTCATTATTTCTCATTTTATTTTTCTCGTCCGGACACTCGCCTCACACCCCAGAGTATTTTCCACCCTCAGATTCGAGACAGAGCGTCAAGACAGAGCACCAAGGGGTTAATAGGGAGAAGAAGAAGGATTTTTTGATTTTTCTTAATCCTAAGAAATAATGGAGTCAAGCATTCAAAGGATATTGACGTGAATGAATGTTATAAGAAAATATTTTGCCATGAGTTTTTCACCCCCGGAAAATCTTGTCTCAATTTCAAGGAGAAGCACGGATGCTTTTGCAACCCCTTTTTCCCCGAGTTGCGAACTGGCAGATGGATATCTAATATAAATGATAAGGTTTCTCCTAGATTTACTTGGCAAGCCCCCCCACCCACACACGTTGGCCTCACGAAACACGCCAAAGGAGGAGAGAATGATTGGATTTAGTCGGAGAGTTGGTGGATTGTGTGGGATTATATTGCGAAATGTACAACTATGAGCGTGTATGTGTTGAGCAATTGGAGAAAATGGGGAATGAAATATTGAGGAAATGGAGCCAGCCAACGATATAAATGACCTAAATGGGGAGTAATTTATTTGAGCACACTCTGAGGGAGAGAAAAGCTTATGTCCGTTTTCTTTTTCCAACCCTCACCTACAACCACCCCCCTATAGTCTACCTCGAGGCCTTGAGAGCCGTTATAGTTTGAAAATCCAATTCTAAAAGCAAATCAAATTGAATTATGGATTCCTTTGGAGCAAGTCCAAAAGCACAATTAAGGTGCCTATTCGACCGAAAAAGTCATTTTTACCAAAGTCATTTTTAAATTAGAACCGCGTACTCAGACAGAATACCTTTATAATCACTTAGAAATTAATAATATAGAAAATATTTGTAAGATGCAACAACTCACGCATATCTTTAAAATCCATCACTGTTTAACACACACAAA
>CAKKOB020000395.1:9939-54507 GCA_918844115.2 Phlebotomus perniciosus | reverse complement strand
CTTTTGTCCATTTATAATAGGGTACTTTGGCTGAGAGAATTCGTGCTGGAGGCGCTGGAATTCCTGCTTTTTTTACACCCACCGCTTATGGTACGCTGATTCACGAGGGCGGATCACCGATCAAGTATACGAAGGATAAGAAAGTGGAAATTGCTAGTCAAACGAGACACGCTCAGATGTTCAATGGGAAACCCTACATCATGGAGGAGGCTATTACTGGTGATTTCGCCCTCATTAAAGGCTATAAAGCCGATGAGATGGGAAATCTTAGTGAGTTTTCTATTTTATACTTACTTTGTATCTGACCTTTCGTCACATTTGACTTGCAAATTTATTGTTTTTCCGCGCCACAGTCTTTAACAAGTCAGCGAGGAATTTTAATGCGCCCATGTGCAAGGCCGCCAAGATCACCATCGCCGAAGTGGAGGAGATTGTGCCGGTGGGAACATTTGAACCGGAAAATATTCACATTCCCGGTATCTTTGTGCATCGCATAGTCAAGGGGCAGTCATTTGAGAAGAGAATTGAGAAGCTAAAGGTGCGATCGGAGAAAGCATCAGCCGTGGCAACAACACCGGCGGCGAAGAATCGCGAGAGAATCGCCAGGAGAGTGGCTCTTGAATTCCAGGATGGAATGTTTGTCAATCTGGGCATTGGAATTCCGGTTTTGTCATCAAATTACATCCCAAAGGGAGTGAATGTGATGCTTCAGTCTGAGAATGGGATTCTGGGTCTTGGTCCATTTCCTACGAAGGATGAAGTTGATCCGGATCTCATAAATGCCGGCAAGGAGACGGTCACTGTGGTTCCGGGAGCTTCATATTTCGGGTCAGACGACAGTTTTGCCATGATCCGTGGTGGACACATCGATATCACTGTTCTGGGCGCCATGGAAGTGTCTCAGTACGGAGATCTTGCCAATTGGATGATTCCAGGGAAGCTGGTGAAGGGAATGGGTGGCGCTATGGACCTCGTGGCGGCACCTGGAACCAAAACAATCGTCACGATGGAGCACACAGCCAAGGATGGCTCCCACAAGATCCTCAGCAAGTGCGATTTACCACTCACCGGGAAGAACTGCGTGGATTTGATCATCACGGAAAAATGTGTCTTCACTGTGGATGCCGAACAGGGACTCACGCTCACTGAATTGGCAGAAGGAGTCACTGTGGAGGAGATCGTCACGTCCACAGGAGCAGAATTCCAAGTGTCGGAGGATTTGAAGCCGATGGGACAGGTTGATGCGTGAGTTGTAAAGTGATAAATGATTTGGTGTAAATATAATTTGCATTTTCTTCCCGGCCAAGCTCCAAAAGTGTAACATTTATACAGATTTTTTGACTCAGTGAATGTAATAAAAGCACTCATTTTACAAACTGAATGGTGTTCAAAAATGAAGTTTTTTTTTTTCAAGGAAAATCAGATGGATTTTATTCAACATTTCCATTCTGCGTCTGCCGACGACTTATTTATCTACCGATTTTTCCGAGAAAATAGCAGAAAACTCGATTCATTAGTAGGCCGACATACAAACAATTTCAGTCATATTAGTTTTGTTGTTGCTGGCAGAACAATGGCGGAGAATCGAAAGTGAAGTTCATGCTGGCTGAGCACGTATTGCTACGGTAAGATGAGAACATTCATAGCAATATCATTATTTATTATTAAAAACTATTACATAAGTATTAAATTATATATTTCGGAAATCAAAAGGTAGATCTCTGTTCTTGAATAATTATAATTTATTGCGTTCGTCCGAACGACGCTACTCGACATCTCGACATGCTGTGAGTCGAATGGCAGTTGAATTCATCGATTTTTCAAATGTTTTTCGCCGCGACGAGAAACTCTGCAAATCCGACCAGCTGTTCGCTGTTGAAGTGCTTCTTGTCAAGTTTGTTGATCCTGTGAAAAAGTTGCAATTTCCCGAAAAAAGTGATAAGGAGACAATGGCAAGCAATAAATTCACCAACCTGGGACGGTACTTGGTGCGATTTGGTGGTCAGACGTTGATGACAAGGCCTGGTACTAACACTTTTGTGAGATTTGCCAGCACCAGCACCAAGAAGTCTACCGGACCACTCAAATTGACCCTGAAAGGAGTGGGTCTGGGCCTGGTGTTGGGTACCGGCTATGCTGGGTACACCTTCGTGACGGAGGGTAAGCCTAAGGCGCATCTGGTGAATGAGAAGGAGGAACTCTTCTTCTTGGACAGGTTTCCCAATGTCAAAATAACACGGAGCATTGTGAATCCGGCGGACAAGAGCGGCTTGAAAGTCACTCTTTTTCAGTACCAGACCTGCCCATTCTGCTGCAAGGTGAGAGCCTTCCTGGACTACAGTGGCGTCTCATATGATGTAGTGGAGGTGGATGCGGTGCTGCGACAGGACATTAAGTGGTCTCCCACGAAGAAGGTGCCCACGATGCTGGTAAAGACGCCGGATGGGAAGTTCTTGCAACTCACGGACTCGAGCATGATTGTCTCTGTGCTGGCGAGTTTTCTGCGCGATCGGGAACAGAGCATCGTCGAACTGGCATCCTACTATCCCAGCATCTCATTTATGGATGATAAAGGGAGCAAAAAGGCGGATATCATGAACAAGTACTTCCTCATGTTCAAGGATGGTACGCCCAGATCTCTCTCCAAGGAGACACTCGATGAGGAGCGCAAGTGGCGCTCTTGGGCAGACAACCACCTAGTCCATCTGATCTCCCCGAATGTTTATCGCACGAAGGAGGAGGCTCTGGAGACTTTTGAGTGGTTCTCGGACGTTGGCGAGTGGTCTGACCACTTCCCGGCATGGGAGAGAAATCTCATGGTGTATATGGGAGCAGCGGCCATGTGGCTCATCAGTAAGCGCTTGAAGAAGCGTCATGATCTCTCAGATGACGTTCGGGGACACATCTATGACGCTCTGGACAAGTGGACGAATACCATTGAGGCGAAGAAGACCCCCTTCATGGGCGGAAAGAAGCCCAATCTCGCGGATTTGGCGGTGTTTGGGGTTCTCAGTAGTATGGAGGGATGTCGAGCATTCTCGGATTGTCTGGAAAACACCCGCATTGCCGGCTGGTTCTACGCCATGAAGGAGCAAATTGACAGGAATAGAGGAAGGGTGGCTTAGATGGGGAATTCTTTTATTTTATAGTATATAACAGTTCCAGCTTCATCGCAAATAGCCAGTGTGACCCTGAAAAGGTATTAAAAGAGATTAATTAGCTGAAGATCGGGGTTTTATTCCTGGATACTCACGGATTCTGTCCCGAGACCCTGAGAATTTCCGGAAAGTTCAATTTTTCCTCGAATTTATAGGGAATTATGATGTTAGTGACGCCGGAGTGAGGTTTTCTGGCTGCCAGGAGTTTCTCTGCGCCACACTGGATGTCTTCAACCACCAAGGAGTGATTATTCGATCTTAAATCCTGGGAAATGTGCCGAAGCAGTGCATCCCTAACTTCCCCGCTTGACATCCTAAAAGTGAGGTTATAATCACAATGACTCCCGGAAACCATTTTTTTTACCACACGCATAAGAAATTTATTGGGAATTCCACGTGAGAAATACAATTTAGTCTCTCCTCAGATCGAAGCGCTTCTCCTCAATGCCTTCCTGGGTGATTATGTGGACGATAATCCCATCACCGGTGTAGATATCTCGCTCAGCGGCCGAGATGAAAGTGTCTCTGGTGAGGGCGATTGCCTTCTCAACGGTGATTTTCCTCCCTTGAGCATTCTCCATGTTCTTGAGGCCCACCTGATTGTCCAGCACCGGCATCAGGAGAGCACCCGATGACCCTCCAGCTTTATAGTCTGACTCCTCACAATTCCCGATGGGATCGTAGCTGAACACCCTGCCCTTCCCATTCACATCCAATCCCGCCACAATGGTGGAGGTGTAGTAGGGGAAGAAGCGCTTGTTGTACATTGTGATGGAAATCATCTGGGCGATGGCATTCGTGGACATTGTGCGCTGATGCTGATGCTTGTACATCTGCATCTTGGCATTCACGAGACTCGTGAGGGCCTGAATGTCACACCAGCATCCTCCGGCGCTCAGAACGCATGAATCCGTCAGCTTGAACAGCTTCCCCTGATTCCGGGAGTGGATGGAGTAGCCAGAACTGAGACGGGTGTCCGCCCCAATGACTGCAAAGTCATCTCCGGCAATGGCAACGACACTCCTGCAAGGAGAAATTGCTGAGCCATTGACCACATAACCTCAAAACAGTGACCAGAGGCTTTTACTCACCCTCCATTGGATTCATAAGGGTAGAAATCACGTTTTATGACTCCGGGGAGCTCGTAGTCGGGAAATTCCTCCAAACTCATGGTGTATCTGCACTGAAACTGGGGGGAAAGGCGATTTTCCGCGGAAGCGATGAACAAACAAAAATCACTAGCCCAACTACAGAACAATCCACCGGTGGCGCTGCAATCGATGAAAGGTTTAACGAAATAACGGATTTGATGTTTTTGAGAAATTTGAATTGTAACGCTCAATTTTGGGATCAGCTGCAGAAATAAATACCAGAGAATCCCAGAAAAGCCACAAAGCCATAATCAAAGAGCTTTCAGCTGGAAAAATGAATCAGAATGCAAGATAACTTCGCGAGAGTTAGATAAAGCAGCAGATAAGTGAGATTCTTAGGCAATAGTTTTATTTAACTTGGATTCACAGTATAAATAGGCAAATATAAAGATAAAGAGATATGACTAAGGAATCTTTGTTATAGAGTTTATGAGATAAAGTCTATAGATGAGAAGATGTGCTCAGAGGCAGTACACGAAGCTCCAATAGAAGATATTGAAGACGAGAAATGCGCAAGGGAAGAGAAATCGCGATCTTCGGTCGATCCACATGGCGATCTCCTGGGGCGTCATTGTGGTCCAGCCGGTGTTCTGGGGCAGTGGAGACGGAACGGCACTGTTGCCCTGAAGCGTAGACGAGGAGTCCGGCTCCACGTTGATGACCGTCCCGTTGTCCTGAGTGAGATCGTCGCAACTCTGCGTCGTGATGACGGGAAGGTTCGTCTTGTTGTTGGAGAAACTCTGTAAATGTATTTATTTAAATTAAATCTGAGGCAAAAAATAAATTTAATCCTACTAACATGGACTGTGAGATAGTTGTTGTAGGACGGGGCGGCTGTAGTGATGCTCTGCGCATCCAGACTAGAGCAAGAGTGAGATTTCTGCAAATTTCCGCCCATCTCCTTCCGCTGTGGACGTGGTGTTAATGTGGATTTAAGGATATACTTGCTGTTGACCTTCTTCAATTCCACATTCCTTTTCCTGCGCCAGATCGTATTGACAAAGGCGAACTCCACCAGTGAGCCAAAGATGAAGCCCGTGCAGGCAAGGAACCACACCTCGGACGCCTTGATGTAGCTCACCTTGGGCAGAGTCTTGCCCTGGGCGGACGCTAGCGTGATGAAGGTGAGCATAGTGCTGGTGCCCAACATAATTCGCGGCGCCGATTGATCTGCCTGAAGCCAAAATGATACCCATGAGATCGCCACGATCATAATTGAGGGGATGAAGTAGTCCATCAAGTAGAAGCCGACTTCCCGCGCCAGATGTATTGTGAATGTTAAAGAGCTGTAATTTCCAGCTGTGAATTAACCGAAGGATTATAAATTTAAAAAATTATAAAGAATCGAGTTGTTTTAACCAAAGGGGAAGATATTATGGTGAGAAATGGCACCTACTCTTGAATGGAAGTGCGCAAGCGATTTTGTGAACTTGTGAGTTTTAACAATTCATTTAGAAATTCTTCAATATGTGGAGCTTTTAAGAAAAGTTTGAACTAGAATAAATTACTAAGTCAAAGCTTTCTAAAATTGCTTTCAAACTTGATTTCTAAAGCTTACAAATTTGATCAGCTTCAGTAGTGCTTCTTGAAAATCGCGTCATGCTCAAAAGAAATTGTATTATAGAACTTCTGGTGATATTTACAAAGCATTTTTATTTTATTTTCTAGATATTTTGTTATCGGCAAATATTTCTTTGGTTGAAGTTTTTGAGAGCTTTTACAGATGTTCCTAAAGCTTCCGTAGAAGGTGAGATGAAAACTCTTCGAAGCTTCCTTAAAAGTTTCTTAAACTTTCCCTTCAAAACTCTTAAGCTCACTTTCAAATCTCTTCAAAGCTCTTTTAGAAGCCCTTTAAAGTTTCCATTAAAGCCCTTTGAAGACTCCTTTTAAAAATTTTAAAGCTCACCTTCAAAGTTTTTCAAAGCTTCCCTTTTTTACAAAACTTCCCTTCAAAACTGTTCTATGATTCCTTTCAAAGCTGTTCAAAGCTTCTTTCAAAGTTCTTCAGAGCTTCCCTTAAAGTTCTTCGAAGCTTCTCTTAAAGCCCCTTGAATTTTCTCTTAACAATTTTTAAAGCTCACCTTCAAGGTTCTTTTAAGCTTTTGTTCAAAGCTCTTTTAAGCTTTCTTTTACCTTTCCTTAAGTCTTTTTCCAACTTTCATAGAAAATGTGGAAGTGTTGGAAGTGGTGTACGCCTGTTTAACCCTAATCAGGCTTCGATATAATAATTTCTTCACGAGCAGGGAAACTAATTTAAGTTCCACCGCTGCTATAAGATCTGTGCAGTGACTAAAGTTCATAAAGTGAATGAAGGAAAAACTCAAAAATCATCTTACTGAAAGCTCCATGGCGGAGATTACTCAAATTGGCATTGATCTTGGTCTCGTTTGTCCACATATCCAGCAAAACATATTCCGTGAGATGTAGTTCAGGTGCCAGAGTCACTGGGGAACTGTCTTCCCAATGAAGAACAAGTTCTGTAGTGTTATACATCCCTAGAAAAAATTAATTATAAATTCAAGAATATTTTGAATGCTCAAAATATATTTTTTTGCTTACAACTTTCGAGAGTCGTTTGGCACAGTTGCATGTCGAATGGGAACTTTTGGAGTTTCATCCAACAGTAGAGCTGCGCTTGAATCCTCGTGGAAACAATAACAGTTCCATCAGGAGCAATTGATGTGAGGATATCCTTCTCATTGGTACCCAGGATGCTGGAGGTACGCTCATTGGCGAAGAACACGTGAGGAACCCAAATAGCTGCTCTCATAAAATTCTCTCCCATTAAGCTTTTATGCCGATTGGGAGCCACTTCCCGGAAGACGAGACGAGGATCAACATAGCGCATTTGCAGGAGAATGTGAATTTGAAATCTCTGAACATGCTCCTCTAAATTCTGGATGAAATATATATAGGCACGAGTATAGACGTCCACTGGTAAGCGGGTATTGTTCTTGCCATAGTGAACGGGCCTCTCGAGGCGATCATAACTGAAAAGGATTAGAGGCGAGATCAAGGGAATTCTTCTCAGTAATTTTCTAATTTCAGGGGAAAAGCGATTATTTGAAAACTTACCGACAAACGTGGGTCAGCGCTCTATATAACTGCGTTTGCGACAGTTTATCTGCATTCTTCAAAGAAGGACAATCAGGATCAGAGCTGAAAATTGATCGTTTTTCATCGAATTATTCTGTGGATTTGTAGTACAGTCTTTAATGCAAGAGGACATTGTTAATTTCTCTCAACGGTTCTTTTGACTTTCGAAGATGATCACCCATTCAAGGAAGAAAAGAGATGTTATTGTGCGAAATATTGCGTGATCTTGGCAATAATAAACTTATTAAACCAATATTCTTTACGTAAAACTCTCAAGTGTGATCTTTAGCTTCACAAGGAACAAAAGTCATGTGGTTTGGCAGTGATCTGACCAATTCACATATCTATAATCCACTTTGTATATTAACATAGATTAGGAAGTCATTTAAATTTAAGGGGAGAATTCAAGGGGAAGATATTATGGTGTACTCTTGAATGGAAGTTCGCCAGCGTTTTAGTAAGTGGAAATATAGGTTTTTTAAGCATTAAAAAAGCTTTCAGAATATTTTACGGTCAAAATAGGTCTACAGACCTAAGACCTGGGGCTTTCAGGGAAAGGAAAGATTCCTTTATTCAAAAAAGAATATTTTACGAGCTTTTCGAAATTTTTTGAAAGCTTTTAGGTCAACTTTTGAGTTTTAACAATTCATTTAGTAGAACTTCTTGATGATCTTCTGGAGCTTTAAAGAAAAAAAATGAACTTAAATAAATTACTAAGTTAAAGCTTTCTAAAATGGCTGTAGAACTTCTTTTCTAAAGCTCAAAAAATTTGTGAGCTTCAGAGCTTATTGAAGATCGCGTCAGGCTCTAAAAAATTTTTGTAAAGCTTCTGGAAAAGCATTTCGTTTTTATTTTCTAGACATTTTATTAAAGTTTTTGAGAGCTTTAACATATTCCTTAAGGTTTCATAGAAAGTGTGATTAAAAGCTTATAGCTCTTCAAAGCTTCCCTTAAAGTTTCCCTTTAATACTCTCCTAAACTTATTTTCAAAGCTCTTTCAAGCTTTCCTTAAAATTTCCTTTCAAAACTCTTCAAAGCATCCTCCGAAGTTCCTCAAAGCTTACAATAAAGTACTTCAAAGCTTCGTAAAAGCTCATTGAATCTTCCCTTCTTAATTCTTTTAAGCTTCCTTTCAGAGCTCTTCAAAACTTCCCCTAAAGCTTTGAAGCTTCCTTTCAAAAAATTTTAAAGCCCACTTTTCAAGTTCTTCAAAGCTCCTCCTTTCAAATTCTTTGAAGTTCCAATTAAAAATTCTCTTAAGCTCTTTTAAGCTTTCGTTTAACATTCCTTAAATCTTATTTTAACACTTCCGAAGTGCCGAAATTGAGGAGCTTTATAAAAAGGGGTGTATACCTGTATAACCCTATAATATCTCCCCCTAAAATCCTTAAAACAGTTTAGAAAATTCCTCAGTTTCATCTGAGAATTTGGACATCTCACCTGGTCACGATGGGTCCGTTTCTTTTGGGATTTGTCTGTTGAATTTCAGTAATGTTGGCGTTATCGGTGGCTGGCGGTATGAGGACTTTACGATCATTGATTGCAGGCACGGTAGTCTGTGGAACGGCGGTGGTGGACATGAGATCCACCTGTTCCGACAGGCTGCTGTTGGTAATGCTGCTGGTTGTTGCATTATTCTCACTGATCTCGTGCAACAGATTAACATTACTTTCACTGGAAGCACACCGAATTACACACAAACCGATCACAAGAAGCACAACAAGAATGATCCTTTCCATTATCTCGCGCGAAATGAAAATGTGGAGATCTTGCCACTTCGGAGATGTTCTGACTACTAAAAACAATCCAGCGGACTACTCGAATCATATTGAGTCCGGAACTCATGTGATTTTCCAGAGTCACGATCCCATCCCACCACATCACATCTGGAGCGTCCTCCTCGGCGGCTACCGCCCGCACTTGGTGATCGCGCGGAACTATTTAAAAGACAGTCACAAGGTGCTTCGCGCCTCCTCCTACAAGGCTTCTGCGGTTCCAAGTTAGGGGAGTTGCTCCAATAATATAAGATTGCATTGAACCCCTCCCTTATTAACCCTATCATACATCGCCATACTAAACACAAAAGCAATGAGTGACTCGTATACATAAATCATTGAAAAGGGATTCTACTTTCTCGGGGTTTCGCGAAACTTTTGATGAGTTTCTTGGGGTTCATGAAACTATTCATGGTTTCTCGAGTTTCAGAAAAAATTTCTCAAAACGCTTTAAACTACTCTAAGCTCGTTAAAGTTCTTTAAGCGCGTTAAAGTTCCTTAAACTCGTTAAAGTCCTTTAATCGCGTAAAAGGGCTTCAACACGCGTTTAAGTTCTTTTATTGCCTTTTAATTTTTACGGCCCCAGCTATCAAGCCACTAGGCCAGTGTTAAAGTTCTGTAAGCTCGTTAAAGTTCTTTAAACTCGTTAAAGTGCTTTAATACGCGTTAAAGTTCTTAAACGCATTAAAAAGCTTAAAAACGCTTTTTCGAGCCAATCGACAAGGAATTCTTTACATTAGTAACCCCTTGCGTAAAAGGCTTTTATCTTAATGATAAGAGTCTAAAATGCTCAAAAAAGGGGTCGTAATCCTTAATCCTTCATTTAAGTGAAGGATTAACTCAATCTGAAAACTTCTATTCCTTCTAATCCCCGCAATATTGGATCTACAAGTTTTTCCAGTAGATTTTGGTGGTGATCCAACCAATTGATATACGCACACTCTGCTTGAAATATTTATAAAGATTTCGGTTAATGAAAAAATGATTAAATTCTCATTATTATCGATTTAAATGTCCCTCAAACGTCCATGATTTTTCAGCATTTCACGTGATGCTCTGATAAGACGTGATTCACATATCTCTCCTTTCGCGGAACTTGGAAGTGTGAAGACTCAATTACCAGAAAGAACAGCCACAAAAGAGGAAGAATCAATATTTGTGCACGGAAATGCGAAAAAGATATTGAGAACACTGCTTAGTCACTTTTTTTGCATGTTTATTTGATTTTTCGTCTCGTTAAAAGGCACCTTAAATATTTGAACAAATCCTCATCTCATTTTTACTAATGATATAAAATACAAATAAGAGTAAATAGTTAATAAACATTCTCATCTAAAACTTACATTATAGACTGCCAAAATAGAAATGTAAAGTTTTAAACAGAACAAGAGCAGTCTCTAAATTTGCGAAAAAAATTACAGAGATAATAATGAGAAGTTAAAATTAGCATAAACATAATGAAAAAAAAATCGATGAAGAATAAGTCAATGATATTCAATAATAAAAAAATTAGTTAGAGGAAAATCTCAACATGATAATTTATCATTATTACACTTTGATATTATCTTTTAATTCTTCTGCTAATTCCTTTTGATAAGTTACAATTTTTAAATCTACATAATTGTCACCTCTTGGCAAAAAGTGACTCTACATTCATTTAACTCTACTCTATTTTTTTACTCTTCAGAATTGATAATTTGGCAAAAATGTTCTGCAATTGCTTCTCTAAACAACCCCACCATATCTTGGGAAATATCCAATTTATTATTTACACAAAATTGCCATTCCGCCTTGGATGCAGCAATAAACGTAAAGACAACTCCAATCATTTTGATAACCTTATCGTGTAAAAAAAAAGTGACAACTAGTTAAATATTATTGTTATTTCACAATTAGCATTCACATTCTACTTAATTGTTCAACATGATATTCTATAAATATTGTTTTTGAAACCTTATCAGCGCGCAATTTGCTCAAAAAAAAGTTTTTTTTTTACCTTCATCTCTTCTGATCAAGATCACAAAAATTCCTTTTGGATATTTCCTCTCTGAAGATGGAACCAATGATCACTGTTAAATTGTTTCAATGCTCACCTCTTAAGAGAGAGATATTTTCTTTTAATATAATTATTTTACTGAGAAGAAATTCGAAACCGTACTCTCTCTCTTTGCTTAGGATAAAATCTCAAGGCAAGATGCTAAAAAAATTGCCAATAATAAACATGTTAAATATTGTCTACTTTATCAATTATCTTTCACATTCTCTACTAAATATTCGTAAGACTTTTTATCTAGTAAATACATGTTTTTTTTCTTCCTTTTACTCCTTCTCTTTTTGGATTCTCTCCTCTTCAACACCAATCAGCCATATAAGTGAAATCCTTAAAGTACATTTGTTCTTCTTCAGTCAGCGGACGAGGCTCCTTTGGTGGCGTCAATTGTGGCTTCTCTGATGTAAACTCTTCGTCAAAGTTGGACACATCCTCCAAGTGGCGCTGAACAAATGCAAAAGATCAATCATTTTCATCTCATTTTTCACAAGTTCACAAAGAGTGTTTGTGTTCAGGCTAAATAATAGGTATTATCCCAAAGACTTTGGATTCGTATAGGCCTCTTCGCTTTTTTTTCAGCCAACAGTTACCCCTTAACACAAAAGAAAAGGCCTATTTATTTCTGACATGAATCTAATTTGCCATTCAGTCTTCTATTCAGCCAAGACACAAATGATTCTTAGATAAGTTTTTACTCATTTCTTGTTACTCAGACAAATCGTTTTTCATAAACAAAACGAGTGATCATCCTACTAGATAATTCTTACAGATTATACCAACTCTAACACAGTTAAAAGTAGGTTGTAACCTCAAATTTAACTTGAGTTTTATTTAGATTTAAGTTTTAGGCTAGTCCTTCAGACTTAAGCTTTAGGTTAGCCTTAAGCCAGCCTTGGGCTTTAGGTTAGCCAGAAGCCAGCCTTGGGCTTTAGCCTAGCCTTAAGTCAGACTTCAGCTTAAGAAAGACTTAAGCTTCAGAGTAGCCTTAAGACAGACTTGAGCTTAAGATAGATTTAAGCTTTAGGCTAGCCTTAAGTCGGTTTTGTGCTTTAGGTTAGCCAGAAGCCAGCCTTGAGCTTTGGACTAGCCTTAAGTCAGACTTGAGCTTTATCCACGGCATACACTTACGACCTAAGCCTAGAAAAGATGTATTTTGCTAACGTCGTGAACGTGACTTAAGTCGTAAGTAGATGCCCGGTATTAAGTTAGCCTTAAGCCAGCCTTCAGCTTTATGCTAGCTCCAAAATTTAGGCTGGATTCAAGCTTTCAACGTAAATTCATTGAAGTAATTTTGATTGCTAATTTTGATAATGTGGATCTGACAACTTTGATATTTTGTGATTATGACCACCGCAATTGTAAAATCTGTAAGAATTCCAATAAAAAAAGAAAATTAATAAACTTGTAAAACTCACAATTGTTGGGACAAACGGTGGTTTCACTTTTCTCATGAGCAAATCATCCCAAGCAATTTGCCGGAAGAAAGCTTGCTTCTTCACATCTTCTGCATCACGCTCGGAGGAGCCAAGGCGTCGTTCGGGATTCTTTCTCAGCAACTAAAAGAGAAGCATTAAATTCAATGTTAAAATTGTCAAATTCTCTTTTCTAAACTGTTAATACTCACCCTTCTCATAATTGCAATGGCCTCCAGGGACAGGAATCGTGGATATCTCACTTCGTCGTTGACAATTGAGTCAAACACCTCCTCCTCGTCATCACCGGGAAAAGGAGATTCACCCACGAGCATCTCGAAGATGAGAACACCCAGGCCCCACCAGTCCACGGCGCGCGTATACGAAGTCTCCGTCAGCACTTCCGGCGCCAGGAATTCCGGTGTCCCACAGAAAGTCCCTGTACGATCGCCAAAGCCCATTCCCTCCTTGCACAAGCCGAAATCTGCAATCTTGACGTAACCTGGAAAAGTCAAAAACAAGCCATATGAAAATTGGACTTACAAACGCACGTTATATCATATATGATACATAAACTGCTTTTTCTCAACTCACCTTCTGTGTCCAGTAGTAGATTGTCCAACTTGAGATCACGGTAGATAATCTTACTCTCGTGGAGATACTGCAATCCCAGAACGACACACGAGGCGTAGAACACGGCTCTCGGTTCTGAGAACACATCCGTATGGATATGCATCATGAGATCACCTCCGGCCGCATATTCCATCACGAAGCACACATGCTGCTCTGTCTGGAAGCACGCAAACAGATTCACGAGGAAGGGATGACGCATGGCATTAGCCACCTCAAAGATACGCTTCTCACTGAGCAGTGACTCCACTTCATCGCGCGATATTATATCCCCCTTCTTGAGCGCCTTAATGGCAAAGTATTCGCCCGTGTTGCGATACTGCGACAGGATCACCTTGCCAAAATGGCCCCTGCCCAGCACACTGAGCAACTTGAAACTGTCAATGGTGAGTCCGGCAGTCTGGGAGTGACGTCGCGACTCATAAGCACTATCCCTATACTGAAGCTGCCCGCGAATGGGTCGTCGCGACGCCGGAGTGGGTGGGCCGTCACCGATGAACTCATTCGGTGGCGGAATAACAATCCCTTGAGCTGGCCGTGACACTTGAGCAACTGGTGGAGCTGGTGGTGGCTGTGTCGGTGGCGGATGATACTTGGGCATCGCCTGATGGAACATCGGCTGTGCCATTGATGCCCCAGCATATTGTGGATTGTTGTTCAACGATAAATTCTCCAACGGCTGAATCACCTACAAGATTTGAGGAGGAGAAGATGTTTTCAGCTAATAGATAAACTATTCCAGGAGAGAGATGATGAAGAAAGCTGAGACAATTCTCAAGTGAAAGCATTTGGCTTATGCGGGAACTATGTAAATTGGAAGCCAACATAATTAAATACTCCAATGAATTCAACTGATTTTTTTTGGAGTTTTGTAAGCCGATTTTAGTTTTGATCTAAAATTTCAAAACTAATTTTGCTTGGCCGTTTATCCGTTCGACCATCCGTGTGTCCGTCTGTCGTACAAAGGCTTATAAGCAACAGAACGGCGAGAGATTTTGAGATGCGATTTTTTAACCGGATGCAAATCCTCCACACCCTGATCCGCCATTTTGAAAACCGCCTATTATCAACGCGTTTTGAAGTTTTTGCAGATTAAAAGAAACATCAGTTTCGCAAATTTTCTCATTTGATCGCGTTTTCAAAACAATGTATCCTCGGGAAAGTCTTTGTGCTGAACTTATGTAATAAAAAATGAGTTATTTAAGAACAAAAACGTGTTGGCGTCTTTCAAAATGACGGACGGATAAGCACTTGATCGGCTTTATTAGAACGCACCGAATTATTGAAAATGACTGAGTCTTAACTCTAAAAATTTCATTGAGATACTTTCTCCATCACCCTCTAATTTTATATCTTGTTAAATTCACACTAAATACTTATTTTTAGCGTTAATCTTCAATGATATTTTCTAAATGGTTATCACAGACACAACACACATATATCTCATTAAAATCGCCACCAGCAATGTTTTTTTTTTGTTAACAATTTTGAGCTCATTTAGCCGAAAAAGAACAGAGAGAAATGGTTCGATAGAGATTATAAGAGCAAGAGAGCTGATAATACAAATTAGATGCAGATGACTGGTTAGGAGATGCGAAACGCTTTTTGGCAACTTCTCTGACCTCGATGCAATCATCATCTGGAAAGTCAACAATTTGCAACTGACTGGGCGCCGGCGATGGTGGCATTTCAACAATGGGACTGGGTGTGGGCACCCCAAAGTGCGTGCCACCACCCATCAGCACAACGGGCGGCATCGCCAACACAGGTCGGAAAAGCTCACGCGCCAGAGCTGACGAGGTGGTCTCCTGCGCCACGTGCTGCTGCTGTGATGTCTCCGGTCGCTGCTGGTGCTCCACATGTGGCAGCTGCTGCTGCTGATCAATATGTTGCAGAAAATCAAATTCTTGCAGTGCATTCTGTAACTAACGCCCAAGAGAAGACATTCCAAAACGCAATCAATAATCATGCAGGAACAACGTCTCTCTCTTTTTTTTTATTTACGCTCTCTGCGCGTCCCTTTCTCTTGATCTCTTAAAGGCCCAAATGGTAGCTCAAGATTCTCTTTTGGAAAGCCTCTCTCACTCTGTCTACTAGGGCAATATATTTACAAATTTGTTTTTCTTGCCAAGGAATCAAATTCACTCTCATCAAGGGATAAAATTTCTAATGCATTCTCTAAAGAAAGGGTGCAGAAATTAGGAATGCGTGCAGATCAACTACTAAAATTTTCCCCCAAAAAAATTCCTCCTTTTAAATAGGGCTATTCATAGACTTTGCAACCATTTTGAGACATAAATTCGTTTCAAATGTTTTTGAAATTTGCTAGAGATTTCTCTAGAAATAAGGTGAAAATCATTTATGTAAATTTTAATTTTATGATATCCCGACGTCATGTAGAATTGATTGGATTTTAAGTTAATATTTCTCATAAACTTACATCCGACATTTCGAAATCAACATGGTGGCGCTGGTGGCAAGTAACGATCAACACTAAAAATTTACGTTCAGCTTACCTCAAATTTACGTAGGCCTTACGAGAAAAATCGACGCAAGAATTGACATAATAACTGGACGAAAAAGTGCCTTACTATTATCTGATTTATACAATACAATAATCGCTCATTATATCGTTTCTCTGTCCCTTTCTAACCAATGCAAATCACATAAGAGGAAGACACATTTTCGCCAAGTTATTGCGTCGATGCAATAAATTCTGCGTCAAATTTCTCGTGTGATAACTCTCTTATGGAAGTTTTAAACATAGGTACTTCAGAGAATTTCCTCTGGGAAAATTGTTTTCCCTGACAATTTTACTGTCTTCTACATAATAACGTCAAATTGTCGTAAGTGTTTCTAGGCAAAGATACGCAAGACAAGTGACTTAATAGGAATTTTAAAGAAAAAGTCGAAAAACTTATGAAAATGTTACCTAAATGTTACTTCTCTATGTGAACTGACTAAAATCCGTCGAAATTTCAACCTCAAAAGAAAGTTAACGGAAGTAAATTGTCAAATAAAAACCATGACGTAGATTTGAGCTAACTCAGACGTATTACAGACGTAGAAGTGGCAACATTTACGATAATTTTATGTAATTATTACTCTAAGAAGTAATTTTCGTTGCGGTTACGTAAAATTTACCTCAGAAATACTATAAATTTCAAGTAAGGTATAGTAAATTTTACGTCGCCATAACATTGTAATTATTACCAGTTACTGACATTTAACTTAGAATTCCCATTTCTTTCCCATGTTATCTAGTCGCGGTTACTATAAGCTACGTAATTGTTACTGGAAAATGTCTCTTGGGAAGATTCTTTAAGAGATTTTTGGAGATCTTCCATAATGAGTCACTTCGCACTCATTTCCAATTAATTGCGTCTTCTATGAATAACCCTTTCTTCCTGAATTAATAAATCACTGCAAATTCTACTCTTCGTCTCCCCACTCTGTACAATTTATATTACAGTCACAAAAATGAAACCGCAAAATCAACGCTTACCTCCTTGTCCATCTTGACGGTGGTGGGTGGTGTTGTTGGCGTGGAGAGCGCCGATTTCATCCGCTGGAAGGGTGCGGTGGTCGGTGGCGGTTGCTGTGGACGGGACGGTGGCAATGAGATACTCTCATTGTTGTTCTGATTCTTCTGATTCACCACCGCGGCGGCTTCTTGGCCCAGAATAGCCATTCCCTGAATACCTGCAAATCCAGAAAATAAAGCAATTAGCCAAATATGTCTATGAACTCGTGTGATTGATCTCACCGAGAGGTCTTGCCCCGCTGAGACCCACAATATTGACATCGGGATTGTCACCGGGCGTCTCCACGGGATCATTCTCCGTGATGGATGTGTCGAAGACAAGTTGCGTGGGTTGAGGTCCGCTGCCACTATCATGGCCAGCGGCAGTCGGTGTGGCGGGCTGTGGTGTCTGACTCTGTATCGACGGTGTCTTCCCCACATTCTTGAGCAATCGCCCCCACGTGGCCACATTGATGTTCATCTGCTTGGCACGCGGAATATTCTTCACTTGCTGCTTATTGAAGATCATACGCTGTCGCTGGAGTTTGGGCTTCCGCGAGATCATCGGATTGAGGAATTTGATCTCGGCAAAGAGTAATCCCTGTGGCTCTAGCTGCAATGCCATACCATGACGGATGTCATCGATAAACTCCTCCAGACGGAGAAACTTGACAGCACACAGTGATCGCCAGTCGCGCCAGTAGATACCAATCTCTAGCTCTCTAGATCTGTCTAGATCGATCGAGAAGCGCTGATCCCATGCCTGCTGAGAGCACGGCTTCCACGATGTCTGACCCACTGTGATGTTGTCCAGCTTGATTATCGCCATAATCTCCGATGACGTCTCATCCTTGACACTGTAGCTCTTGGAGGAACTCCTACTCGTCACACCCTTGACGAAACTCCTCAGATCACCTGTGGGACTGGATGTGGTGTCCTTGTCACGACGTGATCTACCCGGCACTTCCTCCAGCAGATCCTGACACCCCATCAGTCTCACCTCCAGCTTACCCGTCACGGCGGCACATCTGTTCATTGAGGCGTGCGACTGCACCGGCTTCCCCTCGGATCCGCCACGGAAGGGCTGGAGCGAAGTGTAAGTCACCGGAACCGGACTCGATGCCTGAACACTCTGTAGCTCTCGTTTGAGCTGCTTCGCGGCCGGTGAGTCCGGTGGCAATTCATTTCGACGCAATTCCAGCGCCTTCCGCAACAGATCCAGCTTTCTCGATGACTCGGACAGACGAGATTGTGCCTGATGATTGGACAAAATAAAAGTTATGTCTCTATTTATATCTCTAATGCCCAAAAAATATCATAAGTTAATATCTTATCTTGCATGATCCAGACAGTTCAATTTGATACCTTTTCGCTTATGCAATACTCACGCGGGGATTTAAATACCTATCAAATTGATGATGATCTGAAATTTTATCAAGTTCTTGGTCAAAAATTCAAGTTTCCAACTCATTTCTCTTCTTATGCAATAATTGAGTCAAATAATCTTTTTAAAAATATATTTTATGATCTGACGCGATAACATTGAAAGTTAACAATCAATATATGGTGATAAATGGAATTTCTCGGTACTATTTCATTGTATAGGACAAGATTGTGTGAAGCAAATATTTCTCTACAAATTGTGAACATGAATTAAATGCACATTAAGACATTTCGCTTAAATATAATTCCTTCTTGTGCGGAAACCTTCAAAAGTGAGGGGAATCTCCGAGATTGAGCTGGATCTGCCTCTTCCTCTATCCCTCTCCGCCATCCAGCGTCGACAGTGTTCGCACTGACACTCAGGATTCTTCGCCGGACCCACATGATGACCAGGCTTCTTGAGTGCTCCCACAACATTCCCGAACTTCCTCGCTTTAGCCAGATACTCATGAGTGTAGCCAGACATGTGACTAACAAGAGATGATGAAGCACTCTCAGAGTCTCTGTTGAAGTTGAGAAACGTCATAGGCCTCCTCAGAGTCGCTCCTGGCCAGATGTCTTTCGGCTCTGACACTTCTCTCCTTTGTGGCTCCTCCTGAGTCACTGACTGAGACGTTTTGGCCGTGGAAGCTGGACTAGGCTCTTTCACAGACATTCCCATGCCCACCAGAACGTTAGGGCTGAGAGTCTTGGCCATCAGCGGTGGATCGTGCAGAAAACTCTTATCCGACTCCGTGATAGTTCCCGAATGCTCAGAATCATCAGTCTCCAGGACACCCAGTACCATCTTCATTTTCTCCCCTTGCTCCTTCTGTCGCATAAACTCATTCATCCTCTGCTGCTGCATCAGGAACTTCCTCTCAGCCTGCGGTGAATTCCACACCTTATCCGATGGCGTATACTTCCCCTGCAGCAACTCCTCCATCTGCCTTATCCTATTCCGATCATTGGCATTATCATACTCAAAACTATCCGATGACTGTGCCACTGACGAAGCATGTGGCATATGAAGTGATCCAGTCTCACCCTCTGACTCCTTCCACGATGTCTCCATGATGTCCTCAAAGAGTGCCGAACTGGACGCTTGAGCACTCGAAATGCTACTCACAGTCATATCGCGGAATGTGGAGTAGGATGAATTGGGATAATTAGAGCTCAGACAATCATCACTGGTGTCTCGGAGAAGTTTCTGCCTCAATGACAATCTACTTCCACAGCTACTTCCCCCCAAATGCTTATCAAAGAGCATTTGCTTCGACTCATTAATCTCATCCGCCACACTGGATTTGCCTGACAATTGCTTGATATTCTCTCGACTAAGCGATGCCAAATTCGACGAAGTTCGACTTCCCGTTGAGTCTGCCGCGGCAAAAATGAGAGAAAGAAGACTCTAAATTTCATACACGCTAATCCTATTTTGCACAAATCGAACAATATATTCACCTAAACCCGGTCGATTTCCACCCATTCGCCATGGCATGTCAAATTTCCCCGCTCTCTTGTGCATCAACTTCATCTGCTGCGACTCAAACACCGTCTGTGGGGTTGAATTGGACTCAACATCCTCCACAGGCTCACGTGCCGACGACACCGATGAGGATGACGTGCTGGAATTCTCTCCATCTGACGCTGTACAATACACATCAATGTGCACAGTCCTGGGGGGCTTCTTCACGCTACCACCCCTCTTACTCGACGTGGGTGATGTATATGAAGGTGAATATCGATTCAGTGGAGAACGTGACACTCCATATGGGGACTATAAATAGGAAATTCATCAAAAAAACGCCAATTTTGCGCTTCATTGAACTCAACTTTGTGTTCCCGAATGGCAATCTTGTGACTTTGGGGGGCTCCCAATGTTTCCGGAAACAATTTTCATACATAGGTATATTGTTTATTTTTGTGGTGAGACATTGTGTGTCTTCATGAGGTGTTTAATAGATATAGACATCGTAAAATTGCAAAGAACTAGACAAGAAACTCATATAAACACATTATGTATCAAGAGATTCTAATGAGAGGTAAATCAATCTTTACAGGCAGTCCAACAATTTTAATGCATAAAAATACGCTGTAGTCAAATTTTCTTTGTAAATCTTCGTGTTTTAAATGATTTACTGAACAATTCATTCCAAAAATAGTTGAATAAAAATTATCAAGTTGAAGATAAAAAATAATAAGTTGTGAAAAAAATAGAGGAGATTTAAATAGTTTATTTGCCGTTTTTTCATTGTTAATTTTACAATTTGAAGCCAGTATGAACCGAATAACACCTTTAACTAATTTCTTGTTGCTAACTATAATATTTTAAATTATTTTAGGATTTCATTATGAGATTTCCTAAAAGTATCTTTGAGCCCCTCGAACTTTGAGGAAGCTTCTGAATTGCATAAATTGTTTTTTTTTATATGAATTTCTTCGTAATGAATGCAATTTTAGCTCACTTACAGATCAAAAACAGACCGCAAAATTTAAAAATAAAAATGAATTGTCCAGCCACGTGAAAGAATGATAAACGCTTTAGCATCAATCATCGGGACATTAATTCGAAAGTACACAATTGAGAGCCCCCTAGTCTTTTTTTTCTTCTTCTTTTTGACAAAAAACAAGTTACCGAATTAACTTTCCCTTCGTCAACAGGTGTCTGCGGCATATGAGGCGGTGGCGAAAGCATCGATTCCGTCTTCCTACGATACTCATACGTTTTATTCTTCTTCTCCGTGAGTGAAGATTTCCTCTGGACTCCTCCGCCTCCCAAGTGAGCTTCACAATCACTTGGGGTTGTCTGTGAGAAGGCATCCTTCAGTGGAATTAATCTAGATGCTGTCTGAACTGAGGATCCCTGATGACAGAGTTTTTTTTAAGAGATAGGTATAGGAATTCTCTAATGACTCATGATGTCACAACGCACCTGATCCCGTGCCAGAAGAATGCCAGCAGAGTTACTTTTCGTATCTGGGTCATATTTATTTTGAGCATTGATAGGAAATAAATCCGCACAGGCGGATAATACAATGCTACATGTGCTCTTGCACTGTGGCCCCTTCTCCTGTCCATCAGCCTCCTGGAAGAGAGACACGCGATCATTTTGCTGAGCATAAAATTTTTGTCTGCTCTCTTACTTGTCGATTCGATGACGATGTGAAGGAGACATTCCCTCTGCTGTCTCCATTCGTCTCGAGAGCATCTTTTTTCGCATCATCTGAGCTCCATTTGTAAACAACAGTCACTGGTTTTGGGTCACTATCCGCAGCAGACGTCCCATCACCAGGCTGACTGATTGTGAGCTGTGCATGAACTGTCCACTCGGCTGTTATTTCATTCGTCTTGCCACTCATCTCGTTGTCGTTTTCGTCACCATTCTATCCATTCTACCTCATCATTTTCCCCATCATATAGCACCGCACTTTTATATGGGACACAAAAATTGGTTGGGAAAAATTCTCTATTATAGCGCAATGAGAAGAGACAAGAGTAAAAAAAACACACACTTCCACGATTACGAATGAGGACACACAGCTGCTCTCGTATGAGCTTTTTTTTCTCACTCTCCTTCAAAGCCTCATATTATTACTAATAATAACAGACAAACGGAACACATTTCTGGTGCGGTGGTTGCTCTATTAGCCAGCAGCAAAGAAATCTCAGAGATTTCTCAAGGAATTCTCTCACTGATTAATTTTTAAACACGGGGCACACAACTTCACCGATATTTCTCTCAGCAAAGGAAATTTCACATTTTTCACATATTTTTTTCTCTACTACTCTCTCATCGAAACACATCAAGGGGAGGAGGGAGATTGATTGTGTCCGAGGAAGTTTATATGGAATTTATGCACTAATATTTCGGTAAGTATAGTTCAAGTTATTCACTTTTAAACTAAAGGAGTTGATAAATTTTTTATGGAAATATTAAATTGAGGAACTTGGAAGAGTGGAATAACCGAGAAATGATGTGAGACTCTCTGAGACTGTCTTGCCACTGGGTGATGACCACTGAATTTTCCCACCCAAATGAAAATGTTAAAATTCGCCACGAAAATCACGGATATTTTTCCGAGTCCACCCATCTATTCATCTCACTTCATACAACACTGCTTAATGGCAAGTGTACGAGCAGGATGACTCGAACATTGTCGTGATTTTAATTATAGACTCAATGGGTGGAAAAGTCTTGTAGGAAAATTGTGTGAGTGTGTATTCTTCTTCTCTTTGGGATGATTATATTTAGCCCCAAATCGTTCAGAATCCAACACTTTTTCCCACACACAATCTTCCTCTTCTTCTTCTCCTTACAAAATCTTCAACCATTTCGCCTCTCTGAGTGAGCGCGGCAGAACGTGTGAAAATGCCTTCCAATTACATCACACAACACACAACTTGTCTCTTTATAATCTTCAACCCATTGCACTCATTTTCCATTCGCCAGTGCACAACGATTGCGGCCCAATATAGAGGCCGAGTGGATGGTTAAAAGGGCAAATCCATCAATAGAAACTGCGAGCAATAAATTTACGAATTTCAAACTGAAAATGTCTCGGGAGGTCATCACGAGACATTTCCCAGAGTAAATAATTGCAGAGGGCAACCAGAAAATAATATACTTTTTATCTGACTTTCTGTCAGAGAGGAAACTGCTTCTCTTGAGAGACGTCACAGTGAATTAACACAGAATACTCTCATGAAATTCCCACCAAAAATTGCTCGTCTTTTTTTACTTTATCGTTTTATTATATAAATTTTATATCTCCCACATTATCTAATGAAACTGATCGTTTTATGTCTTTTCAATATGAATAATAGCTTGTAAGAAGTCTTGAAAGATAATATCAAGTGGATGGAAAAGATATGACCGAAAATAAAATAATTAAGTAAGTCAAATAATAAGAAAAAAGATAAAAAATAATAAACAAATATTACCGTTTGTACAGACTTCAAAATCTTATAAAATTTTGAGAAAAATTAAAAAGAAAATAAAATCCGATCAAATCGTGTATTTTGAGCAAAATAATGCAATTTCCAACTTGCAATTGGCAAATTTTGGCAAATTAAAGAATGATTTTTGCAAATTCCTTTCACAAGAGACCAATTTGAAACACTTATATAACTCTTATCGGGACAAGAAGGAACTTTTGGGGCATTTAGCGGTAGAAAAACGCAAAATAAATACATTTTTCAAACAGTTTTCTTAAAAAGTGTATGAAAAATGGATTGTTTCCCTTTTTTCCCCGTAGAATGTGCCAGTGAGATAAATATATCTATTTATGCGAGGAATTCGTAAAAATGTTCATTATGATGCTGTCACATGGCAATATTCCTGTCAACAAATTTTTACGGTTAAAAACTGTTTAATCGCATTTCCAGTGGAAAATCATCCAATTTCCATTTATATCCAGTCTGTTCTACATTTGTGAAGCATTTCCATAAAGATTTTTCCGGAAAAACTCATTAAAAGTGCGGAAAATGCCGCTCAAACGGTTTTAAACACTAATTTCAGTATGTTAAAATTTCCTGATTCTATTGAACGGCATTTTTCGCACTTCTATTGCATTTTTCCGGAAAATTCATTCTAGAGATTCTTCACAAATTTGAAGATTTTCACTGGAAAATGCTATTAAACAGTTTTCAACCATAAAAATCTGTTATCAGAAATATTGCCATCTGACAGAACCATTAATAATAATTTGTCAATATCTCGCCCACCAACCAATAACTGAATATAAAAAAAATTTTATCTCACATTTCTGTGATATTCTTCAATGGGTATAATAATTTCCCAAGAGAAAAATATTGTGTCTCCCCCGGAGGAATAATTTCAAAATTTATAGTGTGTTTAAAAAAAAACGTAAGAAATGTAATATTATGTGACAGGTATGTATCAAAAACCGCAGAGAAAGATACAAACAATATATTTTAACTGTGAAATTTATGAAAGAAACTCCATGATTGAATCACATAACTTATATTGCATATTCGCTTCCTCCACACTCTCAATAGGATTTTTATATTATTATTAATATATGGAGTGAGAAAGAAATTAAATAGAGCATCGTGAAACAAGATCAAGAGACGGAGTTCTCTTTTTTTGTGCAATTATAAGGAAGTGTCGAGTGTCATATGAAATCACGGTGGAAATGACATGAAACGTGATGAAATACTATAGAAAATTTTTATTTTATTCCACTGCAAATAAACTCCGTGATTGCACTCTCTTATTTAATAATTAAATCAGACTATAAACTCTGATAGGCTTCCTCTCATATGCGATTACGAAAGATTTTTATAATACAGTGATATTTCACACTCTGGAGAATAATTGAACTGTTCGCTGGATCATTAAGATAAAATATTTAAAAAAAATAGTAAAGAGAGAAAGAAACTCACCTCTTGGAGGGCTTTCTTGTCCGGAACTTTGCTATTCTGCAGTGTTCTTATCACATTTTTCGCACCATCCACAACTGCCGCCTCAATTCGCAGACGATGTCGCAACTCCTCGATTCTCTCCTCGAGGGATGTCTCCAAATCACGTGGCCTCACATCACCATTCTCCTCCGACACCTGATTCACGTGGCGATTCTGACGCACCTTCAGGATGCGCAATTTGAGAAATTCAATTTTAGCTTTGGAATCCGCCAGCATCTGTTGTGCCTCCGCTAGCAATTTTTTATCCCTCCCATGATGTCCACCCGAGATTGACTGTATCATATTCTCAGCACCATTCTTCACCTTCATCTCAATATTGAGCTGCTTCTCGAGCGACATTAGCAGTTTGTCATTTGGTGTCATATCTGGACCACTGCTCGGTGTCATTTCCGATGATGAGAGAATATCTGACGCGCACGCAAAAAAAAAGAACAAATGTCCCAATTAAAGCCACAGAATTGAACGTTCAAATTGCAATCTATATATCTTTTAAATGAAATGTCAATATATACAACATTTTTTTCCCACCCACTAATCCCACAAACGATTGCACCAGACTCCACACAGAACATTGTCAGGGAATTTATTGCAAAACCATATGTGTGTGAAGTTTTTCTTTGGGATTCACACACAATCCTTGTCAACATTTCAAAATAGGAGTCTATCGATTTTCTGTTCAACTTTTCCTTCTCCACCTCTTGCGCCCACGTTTGAGACAAAACACGAGAGAAGATAAAATACTTCCACTGTGCTGGCGTGCCAAAAAAAAAACACCCAAACCATTCACAATATATACTCTTCTCTTGATCTTCCTCCAACCTTTAAAAACATCCAACGCACACACACCTTTGTGTCTATCTCTCGCGAGAATTATGCTACAAATATCTCATAGAAAAAGAATGAAAAAAACTCCCTCGAGAATGTTCGAAATGGGAAAGAGATCATAATTGATAGATAAATAAAACATTGGATTTACACCCAAGATTTTCACTGTCAACAATTTTTTTTATTCCCTCCTCTTCGCACTCTCTTCACCTGGAGAAACCTTGGCGCGAGGAGAAAAAAAGCCCACTCAATCAACTCTCAACTTGACCATGAATTATACTATCAATTTGCCTACCGCAAGAGCAATAATAGCAAAAACAAGCCAATAAGGCAGTAGATGAAATTGTTGGCTTATCATCTTGAATAGCAAAAATTGTCTCCTTTTATCTTCTCAACCCTCCAATTCATATCCATCACCCATATGATTGGCCACACAATACTCCACCAAACAGATAGAGGAGAGGAAATGCCAAGCACAAAAATAATAAATTAACATTCACGATATGATTGTACGCGAGCAATTTGGATGCGTGTGAATTGTGGGCCGTCAATCAATTTAATTCAAGCGCTAGTCTCTCTCTCACAAAAAAAAACCAAATAACCTATCCATTCAATATGCACATGAGCTCACTGGAGGAATCCCTCCATTCACTCCCAAAACAACCTGAAATGCCAGTTAATAGGTAATTCACCGGGAAAATGGTGAAATAAATTCAATACTTTGGTGGATGACACAGTGAAATGCAAATGCTCACTTCATGTTTTGCATGAAAACCAATAAATTTGTACACATCATGTCGCAGAATGTAAATTAATTAATTGACCCAGAGAATGTTTTCGTTAAAAATTTTTCCACTGAGTTGTGCGTGAATAACAAATTGTGGATCTGGCAATGAAACACTTTTGGGGACAATTAGTTACACCTCTTTAAGTATATATATATATGTAATGTTCTTCATAATTTGCTGATTAATCACACAATTAATGGCAATTTTCTTACTCATTCATTTGGTGTACTATCACTTCAACGTCACATCTAAGATTATTAAATGCTTAGGTATTTGGATACGAAAATTCTTGATTTGTTTTCTTACTAATAAACAGAACCTAGTAGAGTGGCTTTGTCAGACTTATTTAACCCTTTGAGGACTCATTGATCTTATGTATATATCACACATAGAGAATTTATTTCTTTCAGCTATATAGCCTTAAAATATAAGCTAGCCTTAAGCTTTAAACTGCCTTATAGATTTAAGATAGCTTTAAGTTTAAGGTTAGCCTTAAACTTTAAGTTGAAGCTTAAACTTTAAGCTTTAATCTAGCCTAAACTTCAAACTATAGCATTAAACTTTAAGCCAGCCCTAATATTTAAGCTTTAAACACCCTATAGGTTTAAGCTAGCTTTAAGCTTCAGGTTAGTCATAAGCTATACTGGCCCTAAGCCTTAAACTTCAAGGTGTAGCCTAAAGGCGCGCATACACTTGGGGTTTAGCCTAGAAGACTTAGTGGCTAAAACGAGGCCCAGGGCCTCGATAGACCTGTTTTGGCAAAGGAATTTCCTTAGAAAGTTGTTCTGATAGTTAGGCTAAGTGCAATCCGAACAGACTACAATAAAAGCCCCGTTTTAGCAACTAAGTCTTCTAGGCTAAACCCCAAGTGTATGCGGGGCATAAGGTTTAAGCTATAGCATTAAACTTTAAACTAGCCTCATAAAGCTATAGCCTTAAATTTTAAGCTAGACTTAAGCTTTAAGTCAAGCTTTAAGCTACCCTATAGATTTAAGCTTTAGACTTGCCTTAAGCTTTAGGTTAGTTCTTTAAACTTTAAGCTGCTTAAACCTTAGGTAAGCCTTTAGCTTTAGGCTAGCCTTAAGTTTTAAACCAGCTTCGAGACATGATAGTAGTCTTCAGGGTTAGACAAGACTTAGGCTTTAAGTTTTAAGCTAGCCCATCGCTAGATTCACAATAACAGCATAATTTTTTTTAAATTAACAACGCAATAGTATTGATAGGCTTAATTTCTAGAGAGAAAAATGCATTAATTCATGAATTTTCCGGATAACTTGTCTTTGACTCACAGTTTTATCGACATATTGAAAAATTAAAAAAAAAAGAAAATTTTTAATACAAGGTTTTATGAAAAAAAAACTTTGAGACTTAGAATTTATCAATAGCAAAATTGAATCGCAAATCTGTAAGTTTATTGTCTATTAGACTGTAAAACGTAAAGTTGAATTGGGGGGTTAGCCAGTCACTAGATTCACACTAATAGCATAAAATATTTTGAAAACTAACAATTTAAATTTGTTGAAGATATATTATTTGCTATTTTTGATAGTTTGGATCTATTTTAACTTCTGAAATAAATTTTTCAAAAGAGAAAAATTGATTATTTTTTTTAATTTTCCGTGCAACTCGTATTTGGCGTCTTTAACTCATGGTTTTACCGACATTTTGAACAATTAAAAAAAATTAAGAATAGAAAAAGAAGATTGAGATTTAGAATTTACCAATTAAACCCACTTCTTCGATTTTTTTCTTTTTTCAAAAAATTACCAAAATAATTATCAAGTATAAATTTACCAAAACCCAAACACCCAATGTTTTTCCAAAATATAAATATCTCCTACGATAAAATTCTCTCTCTCTCTCTCCCAAGTCACAACCTTGTTACAAACACATCGCATAATGCGTTGTCGTCAATCTTTCGGGTGCGAAAATAATCATAGGAATTAATAGACGAATAAATGTGAGTCACACTTATTGCGTCAGAGAAGCCAAACTAATTGTAAATTCTCTAAACTGACATCTGAAGATAGAATTTGGAGAATCACAAGTGGCATAAACTCTTTCTCTCCTCATTTCATAAGAACGTAATTTTCGCAATGGGAAATATTTTTCCCTGGCTCCTCTTGGTGAGAAAATTATCATAATAATTCCACACATTTTCGCGCACCAGGCTCTCTTTTGCATCACTTCCATTTCACTTCGCGAAAGATGAAACGAATAAGAAAAAGACATTTGAATCCATGCCAAATTGTGAATTCTCTCTCATATCTTTTTGTTGCCTCTTCTTTGTCCCTGATGGTGTTTGAGAAAATTTTTTTTTTGCAATTTTCTCTTTTCTCACACCCAGAAAATTAATTTGTCATAAAATGTTAGGAGAGAGATGAATGATTGTTTCAAACTGATAAAAATGAAAAGTGAAAGAGATCGTTAATGAAAGTGTTATTTTTATGACTGATCTTTTCCATGATCTCTCCCTCTGTTTATGCTTGTTTATATTGGAAAAAAAATTGTCAATATTTTGTACGGGATGCAGCATTGCGACGACATTTAATTTTAGACAATCTTTTCTTCCGACGAAGCATGTTAATTTCCAAGATTTATATTTAGTGACAAAATGGGTCTCTTCTCCCATCAACATCTCGCGATCATCTCTGTGTCTTCCTCCCATGCGAAAATGTCAATTTTCTAAATATATACCTTCTCACACAAGACACTGTATAATTCTTTCTTTCATTAAACATGCAACAATTTAACAGTCGAGGTATATTCTTCTTAAATTGCAATTATTCTGTTTTATGGATGTCACAAGACAGAACATCTTGTTTGTTACGAGAAGCAAAACGGGGTCAAATTTGACATTTTTCCAGCTTTTTTTCTTTGTTAAAAATTACCACAAATTTCATTATCTCGCATCTTTTTGCCATTTCGTGATAAAAAAAACTTCTATTTTGCATATTTATGTCGTCACTGATTCGTTTTTTGTTACATTTCTCTCTTTAACTGCCGCCTTTTTTCCCGCCCATTCACATTTTCTATGCATATATAGTCTAATTTTTATTATTATATTCGGAAAAAAAGTCAGCCACACAAAATGTGCTGAAAAAAAGATCTTTCTGCTGGCTGTTCCAATTCTGTTTCCGTTACTCACAGTCGCGCAATATTCAAACAATTCCCTCTTGGAAAAGCATTTGTGTTATATACATTTTAACATGTAAAAATTACTTCTTTTTATTTTGCTCTACAGCAAATTTCACATTTTATAACAATGCATATTGCCATCTGCATTATATTGACAGGTACCAGAGTCTGAATTTCTATGCTTATTTCGTATTCACCGCAATTTCTTGTTTATTTAATCATGTGGCAAGAGACCGCATGAAAGAAGAATCTTGAGAAACTCTTGTGAGAACCATAACTTCCTAAATAATCCCCCAACCCAAAAATTACCCAAGAATCTGGGCAAAGAGAAAGTTAAAGCCAATATTTATAAAATAATAAAATAAAGGGGGACTCACCTTGACCATTACTAGTGACACTGTTGCCCTGAGTGAGAATAATTTGACTCTCGAGCTCGTGCAATTCTGACTTGAGTTCAGCTAATTTGCTGTTGCTCTTCTTCACAATAGATGCCACATCGGAGAGTGATCTCCTGTCTGTTGCCACCTCACGCAATTTCTCTGCACCCTCCTTTATCTGTGTCCAAGGAAGAGAAATATATGTAGGTATCTATCAATTTGCCGCAAGAATATCACAAACATCGATTAAAAGAAACAGACAGAGGAGAATAAAATCTGATAAGACTTAATGATTAAAAACCGCTTTTCTTCGCAATAATAACAGCTTCTGTAAGCAAGAATCCGTTTTACAATTTTTTTTTGTATTTGTCCAAACACTGTGAAAGAGGCTAATTCAAGAGTCAACAGATAATCATTTTAATTCGAAAGTAATTTCACGAGAAGGTTTTTCGAGTCATAAAATAACTATCATTTAGTTGTTATGTACATATTATAAATTGTATACGAGACGCCAGGAAATTAGTTTAATCTATCGTGTCAATACAAGATGGCGCTGTCTATCAAAAGAGTCTTGGCTATAAACATTTAATTCGAGTAACTCGATCAACAGTTAAATTCTCGCAAATAATCTGAATTTTTACCTTAAAAACTACTAGTTTTAATAACTCACCTTCAGTTCTTTTCGTATTTCCCGCCTAATTGCCTCCTTAATCTCCTCCAGGCGATTTGGGAGTGCACTTTCTGGCAGATTGTCTGTGAATCCATACTTGTGGCTCAACTCATACAGGACAGGATGCTTAATGTATTCTCCCTGAAAGGTAGACAAAAAAAAATATGATAATTAATTTAAGAGTATTTTTCCACAACATAAATTACAATAGATATCATTTATAGATAGTAAAAATTTGAATGCCACTTTTTTCACACTGTATGAATGTGAAAGTACTTTTCTCTCTCTCTCACTCTTTCCGCATCTCTCACGTGCAGAACAATTGCAGGAGAGATTCATTTGAATTTGTATTTTCGGCATTGAGATGGTTGAATAAAAAATTAGAGAGTCTGAGTAGGATTTTTGTCCAAATGAGAAGATGAAGTAAACAAAAAATAAAGATTGATACAGCGAATAAAGAAACTTCGGTGGACATTGGAACTCCTGCGGGGGTTATAAATTTGGTGAGAAACAACTTTGCCTAATGTGAACACTTTTTTCTACATCACTTGGTCGCTCTTAATGATAATCACGTTCCTACACAGATCTTCTAATGAGTCTCGCAGCGGTGCTGATCACACACAAAAAACCACCCGTCCATTTTTTATGCTCTTCCTGCATTGAGAACGGAAGTGATGACAAGAAACGGTGGAAAAACTATAGAAAGGTTTCAAAGTGTATCGGTGCCAAGTCATAAAAACTTATCAACTCTGATAGAATTCAGAGAATGCTGACGACAAGGGCCCCATATTTGGAGTAAAAGAGACACATTTTAGGCTCTATGAATCACATATCGCATTTGGTCATTCATACCTCCTCGAGAGATCTGACACAATTTGTGAAGAAGCTGCGTCTCCTCAATCTATTGCTCATTTTTTTTTCCACAAACCAAATCACATTAAATCCATCAAAGGTGAGTCAATAAAACAAATAACACTTATTGCACAAGAAAATATGAAGTAACAGGGAAAAATTGTCTTGCTTTTTTCTCTCTTCCAAAACCACTCATCCACTACACTAATATTAATTGAGAGCTTGTGCAAGAGAATATAAGCTCTCGATGGGACAGTGTGAAAAAGCAGAGGATGTCCTTAATTAAATTACACAATTTTGTATTCACTCCACGGATCAAAGCTATTTCACAGACACCTCATTTTTTTTGCAAATGCTTTCACACCTCCTAAAACGTCACCGCGTTCAATAATGTCCGATTATATTTGGCCTGCAATTTGCACATTCAATCTCTTCCAATTCCATATGGAAATTTGCAACACCACATCACGGACACTTTTTATTTTAGCTTTATACTGTGTCAACCCGCAAGAGAGGTTTGCTCATTTGGAAAACACCACATAAGCCCGCATAGTGACACAGAAACCGGCAATTGAAATGGAAAATTGTGATTGATCAGGTGGAATCACATTGAAAGTTTTCTCTTCTCTCACCAACTTCATATTAGCGAAATGAAAATAAAAGTGGCACTCTTGCCCCACAGAACTCATTATCGCCACCACAATGGGTGCTCCACAATCAGGCGATAGATAAGCTGAGGTGGCCGATAATTCACGACATAGGCACCACTTTCTTATCTGGAGGCCCTCTCTTATCTATTTGCACAGTGCCGAAGCTCAGTGATGTCGTAGCATAATTTTTTTCTCGGGGCCACCCTTTATAAGTAAAGCCATTTACTAGTTTTTAAACCACGCACTCCTCAAAAGATTACAAAGATTCGGGTGCGGAGATGAAAGCGCCAGGTCGTGATAATGCAGGAAAGGAATTTTTCTTTAATGATAAAGAGTTGTATAATGCACATCTGAGGCGATAAGAAAATTTTGCGGGGCCATTTTTATCTACAGTAAGATATTTTTGAAATTTATCATTGTCTTTTATGTTTATATACTAACTGCTTTATCACAATTGCGCTAAAAAACAGATGGCGTTGTTTTACAATAAAGAGAGAAAAAATATTCCCAAAATTAACATTTAAAAACCAACACGAAACAGGATGAGTTCTAATGCACGGGTTTCAATGTTTTAATAAACCCTAATTCTATGCGAATCCTTTGAAGCAACTTGCGAAACCGAGAGAAAGATCCGCTACTGTAGCCGTAAGACGAACATTTGAGTAGAAAATTTCAAAATAAAAAGCAAATTTTCCAAATTGATTTTTTTAAATCTTTAAATTTAGAAAATGCGTTTCTTAATCTCAAAAATTCAGTTAAAACCAATTTGAATCACATTTCGAATTCGCAATAAAAAGTATATAATGAGCTTTTTACGGCTCACCCTGCATTTGATGTTGATAATGTAAATGCAAATTATTAGATAAAAGTAATTCCATTTTAAAAATCACGCGAAATGTGCAATTATGCAGTATGAATGCTGGCAAAAAGTACCCAATTTCCATTTCAACTGAATTTTCCACCACTCACTCTGCCAAACAATAAAGAAAAAAAAGTATGAGTGAGAAAGGTGTGCGCTTGTATTCTTCCAACAATTACCGTGAGTATACCAAAAAGCTTACCATATGAAAGTAAGTAGAGAGAGAAAAAAAACCCAATCTCAATATTCAAATTGAAATTCATCACGATTGGGATTTAACAAGGCACCTCTCTTTAGCTCTCACCTCCACTTTGGATATGAATCTGTGTTAATAACATTCACAGGAATTCTGATCGTTAAATATTGATTAAGAATAAAAAGAGTGTTCAGCAATTTGAGAATTTAGCCCACGCCTCGATCGGGGAAGATGTGTATATGAACAAATAAAACCTTGACTCTTTTTTTTTCTTTTCTCGACATGAGAGAAATGCAACAGAAATTTCCTCGTAAATCAATTTAGAAGTTATTCTTAGCAAAAAATAATTTCTTTTTCTCCTTCCAGGAAAAAGTTGAACGCGCGTGCAAAATATTCACACACATAATAGTTATTATCAGTATTTTTCTCTCTACCAGGAAAATCCCCTCCGCAATTGATTATGAATGCCTTCTGACAAAGTCCAATATTTAAGCATGATAAGTCTAATAAATAAGTAATAATTATTTTCAACTCCATTTAGGAGTATATTATGTGTTGTTTACATACAGATAACAATGAATACATTACTTGACATGATATGACATTTTCATTTCCCCTCATTTTCCGCGCAATTATTAGTTCAATACTTAAAAATATGCACATTTTATCTGCAACAGCTTCAGGAGATGAACAGCTATTTTGATTAAGACAGAAGTCGATGGCACTGACGGGAGATTATAACTTTTATTGAGTAGAAATGCAAATGTCTCTCTACGTATTGAGGAAGTGAAATGTAATATAGGTCGAAATGAAATCAAATACCATGACTATGGACATTTGAGATTTCAGCAGATTTACTTTAGGTGTAAATTTCTGTGAAGTTTACACGTTAAAATTGATTTTCTTTGCTAACAACAAACACAATTTTAAAGCAAGTCTTATTTCAACAAGCTTAGCGTGCAATTGTTTGACCTTCTTTGCTCCTGCAGGACCTGCTTTAGGATTTAGAGGACATTTATTTAAAAAATGCTCACAGGGTGTTTGAAAAGCATTTCCTTTTTAACTCTTAAATCTCAAAACAAAACAGAGTAAACTCTAAAGTGAAGTTTCTAATGTTTCTGACAATTGCTTTGAGAAATTTCCAGGAAATTAAAGGGTTCTAAGAAGTTTCTGAAAAATTTAAAGATTTATAATTGTAACCCCCTTACGCCCTTCCCTAATTTGTCTTTGTTTCATTGTAGCACAAGAAGCAGTTGAATTGAAATCAATCTCTGAGGCGAGTGTATGTAATTAAACTCGCGTTTTTTTTTCGCGCTATTACAATGAAACATCCCCAACTTTTTCATTTTAATTACCCAATAAGAATAATTTAATCGACAGTAAAAGAGTATATCTTATGAGATTTAATGATGAGATAAAAATAACCATAAAATCTCCATATAACGACAAAAAAAAACTGTGTGTGAAAAAGAACCGAGGGGTTCAATGTCAGAAATCTCTGGTGAGGGACATTTCTAAAATTAGTCCAAAAGCATTTTGTCAATTCTCAATATTTACCCCGACAATTTGGATGAGAGTGTGAGAGCGGCGCGGCTCAAATTCTATCAATGGCTCATCGTTTCTCAATTTGTGACCTTTTCACATCATATTATCCCCGAAATTGCATTTGCACAGCTATATACAATTTCGGGGTCATTTGGTGCTATTTGTGCGTCTCATCGTCAATGTTTGTCGTACGAAAATCAAACGGCAAATAGTGCACAAATGCTCGCTAATACTCAATACTGTTAGTGAGTGATGTGGTAAGTGGTGTTTGTATTTAACATGGCAAAAACCGAATGGAAGAAAAAGTAAATAAACACACCAAGAGAAATATTACCACCAATTTTCCTCAACACGACACAAATTTCTGGGTCTCTAATATCTGCGTCTGTCGATCTCCGAAAATTGGACGCAATTGTCCAACAAGGCAAAGCTCTTTAGAGTTACACAGCTAATTAATTATAGATTAATTGCATACTCTCTTGGGAAGTCAATTGTGGTCATACCCAATTAAATGGACCCATTATATATGTAGTACACCATCAATTATATATATTGTGTCCTGCTTTCAGCCAATCGCTGCATTAAATTGCAAGGCAAATTGAATATGTTACAAATGGGCAAACAAGGGGGAAAAAAGGCTTTTGTAAGAAATCTTTTCTAAAAACTCAAGACTCGCTCGCGGTACCTTATGTATATTGATTTTTTCTCACATTATTCTTCTTATAGGTGAAAAAGAGAGAGAAATCCAATTACGCTAATTTACCTCGGTGAAAGTATCTTTTCCCTATATTTTTGTACACACATGACTCGGGTTATATTGCAATATATTTATTAAACAATGAACGTGAGTGAACCGATCGATTGTTGGAAACTCCTTCTTTTTTTCGGCTATTGCTCTCAACATCAACCCAATCAACTATACGTGGTTCGATGGGATTAACAGTCAATATATTCCATGTTCTCCAATCAATCTTAATACTCTGTCCCTCTCTGGGAGAGATTATATGTGCCGTTTTTCTATTACCACCCAAGATCAGACCTCAATCCACGAGCACTTGTTCACGTGAATCTCTCTTAACCCACCCACGATTTATTTACATTTTTTTACACCATCAACGGTCAGATCTCTCGACTTTTTTTCCTTTCATTCTGCCTTCGCGTCATTCTTCGAGAGCGAAAACTGCACATTTGTCTTCTTCAGACAAATAAAATGATCGACTGAAATCTTTTCTCCGCATTCAATCAACTCTTGCTCAATGTTTGTTCTTCAGTGAAATTTCACGACACAGAGAAATAAATAAAAATCATATAATAGTTGGGGAGGCGCAAACACACACGCAAAAAAAGCCAATTTATCTAGACAAGAAACATCGGACGTATGGTCATTTTTTTCCATCATCTTACCATCAAAGATAGTGGTGATATTTTTAGAGAGAAAAGAAACTCACTTTTTGCATCTGTTGACACAACTCTCTGACGACATTTAAAGGAACAATTGTTCCATATGTCTGAGTTAATACCCAGTAAACATTTCATTCATGGAATAAGTATAATGGAAGTATTTCTACTGAATATTCCATTGGAATATTCCATTAGTAGGGGAAAGCTTTGAGGCTTGGCACACTCGTCAGCACACGACAGCTTCGCACACTCCATTTGATTTACATGTATTGTGCGAAGCCGTCGTGCGCCGACGAGTGTGCCAAGCCTCAAAGATTTCCCCCACTCCTTCTAAAATTCCTCAGCTACTTTCCCACTGGAATTTTCCATATCTATTTCAGGGATTACTCCAATGAAATACAACATGTTTGTTCCCTAAGAAACTCCATGGATTTTTCTCAACTTTGAATTCTCTATAAAAGTTCCTTTGGAAAAGGCGATAGTTGAATTTGATCAACTGATATTCCTCATGGAAGATTCACGGGAAGATTCAAACTATTCCAACATTTTTAGGAATCGGAATTCCTATTACTTTGACTAGGAATTTTTCTTTCCATTGGAAATTTCATTTGGAAAATTTCCATGGACCTATGGGAATTTGCTTGTGGAATTCATTTGGAATATCTATGGTAAATAATACCAGATAAATGATTTCGTCTGACTTTTTTGTGTTTACAAAATTTCGCTAATGTTTCCGTTTATTTGTACGAAAATTAAAAGTAAACGCTTTTTATGTGAAACAAGAGCTTTTCGTGGTCAGGTTGTTTTTACGATTATATTCTTGCCTGATAATAGATAAAAAGCTTCCGCTTTAAGTTAAATGAATGACTTGTGATTTTTTTCAGACACCTTGGCCAATCATCTGTGTGTGTGTGTGTGTCCATTTAATTAGGCAGACAAAATTGCAAAAAAAATCAAACAGATGCGGAAATACCCCTCCATGTCTTTTTTCAATGTCTCAAATCGCACGCTCAAAAGAATTATATAAAAAAGCCATTAAGCGAATAAACCTATCTCTCATATCCAATTGGAAAGAGTCATTTGTTATTTTTTTCAACATATGCCATCAACTGTTGCGATGAAATTAAACAGATAATCCAATGATATTTATTTTAAATGAAATATCGCATTTTCTTCCTTCCACGCAAAAAAAACCACAATCACAGTCAAGGTTATTTCAGTGGGAAAACATCTTTTTCGCATTTTATATAATTCTCCGTCCATAAAACACGAGTGAAAATAGTCAAATTATAGTTAACAATTGAGCCAAAAAAATGTGACTTACACTGAATAGATATCCCTTGATTTTAGCTGATAAATCCTTCAAGAAAACCATATTGGTGGACATGGGTGTTGATTTGAGGTGGAGAACACGTTCTTGTGATTAGATTAAATTCACACACCGTGAGTCCTCCCTCTCAGTTGACACAAGAAAAACCCATATTGCAAATTCATCCCATCACTACAAACACTCATCAAGTGTCTCATCAGAGAAAATCCACCAGCAGTGTTTTTTTATATTACTTTGAGTCACTGTACTTTGCTCGCGCGAGACACTTCTTGTGTTCAGCTCAAAAACACCACTAATTTCGCCTCTCTGGCACAGTATGAGCACCCAATGAGCTAAATAACTGGCTCTGCTGGCAATCTATAAGGAAGTGGCCAGTCATTTCTGCAGCTTGACCACTTAGTATGACAATTCTGTGGATCAACCTGCCTCTCTTCCACTCATACACCACCTCTTCTCTCGCTCTCCGTTACACCTGTGCGGTGGTCATCCGAGGGTGACCATCAATTGCAAGGTTTCCTCTCACACACCATTTCAACAATGTCTTTGCAATCTTTTATATTTTGGGACGCTATTCCTCACCAACTCCCAAAAACCATTGAGCGCGCTCATCACAAATTTATAATAATTTCTTTAATTATGAAACTCTGTTTACAAATGAGAAAGAACGAGGCAGGAATTGAAGCTTTTTAGAATGATTCAAAAATGAAGAAACCAAGACCAACAGTCTTTGCAATGCTTAGCCCCTTTTTCCTCTCTGAGTCACTCAGTACAAAAGCAATTTATGAAGGATTGTAATGATTTTCCTCCTCCTTCCCAATACATTCTCCGACAATACAAACACATCAAGGGAGAGATATAATGATCAGAAGAAGTGTACACTTGAATAGAAATACAAGAACGTATTTTAAGTTGTGGAATAATGTTTTGAAAAAAAAAACGCACATGGATCAATTTCAAAGCTTTGGCATTAGAGATTTTTAAAGTTTATTCAAAGCTTCTATATAACTTCCGCAGAAGCTTATAAAATTTCGAAATTTTTAATAGCATTTAAAAAGTTTAAAGCTTTCGAAGGCTTAAGTAATTGACATCTTATTTTTATTAAAGCTTATTTGAACTTTTTTTCAAGTATTCCTGGTAATATTCTCCATCATTTTTCATACATTTTTGGTTGAAATTTTTGGGAGCTTTTACAGCTTTTATTCAAGCTTTTTAAGAATGTATTACCACAGAAAATTTATTTCGGGAAAGTAGAAAAGTGGAAGTATTTTATGTCTCTTAAAGTTTTGAAAGTTTTGGGGAGCTTTCATACAAAATATAGCAGCTTTCACACTAGAAGAGTACACCATTTTCACCATAATATCTCCCCCTTGAAACACATAGAACAATTGCGTCGACTGCCAATGAAGATGGATAAACCTTTTATTATTATTTACAGCGCCAAATGAGATTACCGCAGAGGAAATGGCTTTGGCTTTTAGATGAAAAACATCCACAATTACGATTAAGAGAAACATGGGATTTGTTTCCCTCATTTTAATAGCCTTCAATGTTACAAGTAAAAATGTGAAATCTTTTGTTGCGCACTTAATCTGTTTATCAAAAGACTTATCATATTATCTTTTTTTGTGCTTCTAGACAAAATGAGATAAAGTATCTTTATTTAGAGGGAATGCAATCCTATTTGATGTGTGATAAGGGAAAGAGCGAAAGAGAGAGATTTTTGTATAAGAGCCAGCAAAACAAATTTTCAAATCATTAATTACATGAGCCAACACACAACAATAAACAGCCGCAAAAAGGTGATTTTTCAGCCAAAAAAAATCACCGTGAAAAGCACCGTTTCACTAACTCGCGAGAGGTCAATAAACAGATGAGGATCTGTCGCGATCAGTTCACTTGATCAAATTCCCTCCCAACACACAAAACTGCAATATAATTTTCACGGTTCACTTAATTGCAATTGATGCTGATGGCTGCACCTTCTTTCACCATCTCTCTATTTTCTCCCCTTGGGGCTCTTTCTTTCACTTCCACTCATCAGTAAATACTGGCTTTCTTTCGTTTTTCCTAACTTTTTTCTACGCATTAGATAAAACCCATTAGCAGGATTTACAGAGCAATCATCCTCACAAATGAGGAGGTGTGCAAAAAAATCACGACAAAATTTCACTTTTTCAATTTTACACCAAGAATCTCTAAGCCCAGTCAGTGAGTGACTAAAAATCTTTCACCAAAATAAATCTACTCTCTCCGACGATCGTTGAGCGACTGAAGAGCTGCACGTTTTATTAAATTGAAATAATTTTCGCGGCAGCAAACCCACTTCTAGCTCAATACACACATATAAAGCATTGCCCACAGACATACAGTATATATCGCGAATGTACTGTTAAAAATCTCACAAGAGTTCGTCTCTCTTGGCAGTGATTATATTATTTTTTTTCTCCCCATTTCGAAAAATCATTTTGCTGATGGAGACCACTTGTTTGACTGGAGCAGTTGAACCATTTAACACTCTTTTTAATTAATAAAAACTTAATAACTAAAATATATATAACTAATGGTTGCTTTATTATGGAAGAAAGTGGTTTCAAAGTTACATTTTATTATACCATACACCATTTTCGTATTTAGTAGTTTTGTATTTTACTTTTTTCATCTCTTCACACAGTCTCTCTTTTCACTCATTTTACTTCTCCATTGGGAAAATTGACGAACGCATTTTGCCCGAGAAACTCCACAGAGATAAACTCTAATCACACAAGATACTTGAAAGAATTAATAGAAATTTGCAATATTGAATCTCTTTCTTTCTTTTACTCTCTTTCTCTCTCAATAAATACACTCCATACACGCTTAATTCATCATGTTCGTCAAGAAAGTTTAATAACACGAAAAACATTCATGATTATTAATTGTCTAATTGCAATCTCTTGCCTCCCCATACAAATACATTATTTTATATATTGCAACATTGACGAGGAGTCACTCAACTGTTTTAATAGATTGAGCGACTCTTTATTTATCAAATAAAAAACAGTTTGAAACTGTGTCTTCGCTCATAAAGAATCAAATATAGACGAATTCAGTGAGAAAGTCAATAGATGAGAAACATGAGTAAATACAATTAATTTAAATAAAATCACAAGACCGTGAACATTCTCAAGTCTAACTTGCTCTACAAAATCATTGCGACAACTCTATTTGGCTATTGGTCTTTTGCAGCACATATACGAGAAAAAAAATTGAGTAAAAGATATCCACTCTTGTGCTTCCTACCAGAAAGCCATTGATAATTGTCGGGCAACACTTAATTGGAGAGAATCTCCTACAAAGAACAAAAACGAGAAGAAGATGTCTGTGCATTCAAGTGAAAACAAGACATATTTTGCTTAATTTTCAACTCAAAAACAGTCAGTGACAAAAATTTACGGACAAAAGTTCCCAAACTTCTAAAATTCCACTGGAATTCCATTGAAAAAATTCCCATGGAACTTACCAATGTAATTTCCAGGGGACAGCTTCTGGGAAACTAAATGAAATGTGAAACAATCCATTAACATTCTTCAACCAATCCACGCTCTTTATGTGGAGTCTCCTATAGACTTTAATATGGAATTGCTACGGAAGTTCCAAGAACGTTCCGTAGGAATTAGATATGGAATTCCATAGGACCTTTCTGACTTTTCCACATTCATTAATTGGAGCTGTCCAATGGAACTTCAGGAAGAATTCCAGTGGAATGCTCTACAGTATTCTATTAAAAGTTCCATGGAATTTATCATGGAAACAATATGGATCTTTCGGATCCTTCCAATGAAGTTCTTCAGACAATTCTGCTGTACATAAGGTAAATTCCATATGAAATACTTGGGAGCGCTCCAGTGCTTTTTATTTGAGCTCTTTATAGGGTTATTTTAACAATTCGACAATTATCAGAATCTTCAATGAATTAAAATTGAATTTATTTGAAACATGACTTCATTCTTTTGCCACTCACTGTACGTAAATTGAACAAGTCCACCAGTGATGTCTCTTGAAACTCTATATCCCAGGCACATGAATAAATCACAATAAAGATGGTATTTGAATATGTACGTGCCAGACATTAAAATTTCATCCACACTGGAGATGAAAGTGATTTCAATTGACGGCATTCGTACAGCATCAAGTTGAACACTGAATAAAAAGGAGTTCCTATAAAATGATAGTTCAGCCCCATACCAAATGTTTCAAATGAATTTATTGAGTCATTAAATGCATTATCTTTATACTGAAATTCTCTCTATATATGCTCTGTGTTGGCGCCCTCGAAAATTGATTGAAAATTGAATGGAAGTGAAAGAGTTGAGTCGGAAATTGAGTCCGATTTAAGTGGAAGTTGCATAAATATTGATAAATCACTGACGTTTACTCGACAGGTATGTAGAAAAATTTAAAGTTATACCATTTTGGTGACTGATCATGAGGAAATTAAAGTTTCAGGAAGTGCAGATTCACCAGCATTAAATTACACGCCAAAATGTAACTTCTTGTCTTTATCGATCCAACCTGCGCTCCTCTCGCACTTCTCATTTCCCCCTGACCTTTCCGGATTGCACGAATTTCTGCGATTCATCTTGGAGATAAATGACAGTGGCGGCATAATTGCTGAGATTAAGGCACACAATTAAGCTCACCGGTGGTGTACCAGGCTAATGTGAAATGCCTTAAATCCCATGAAAAAGTTTTACCTATACCACCTATACCTCTTGTGAAATAGTAAGTTACTACAACAACATTTATCATCTCTTGCAATTAATATTGCCGGGAAAATTACCACGTATTAGTTAAGTGAAAAGAAAAAACATGAGAGAAAGAGAGAGAGAGAAATTGTAAGAATATAGTCTGAGAAAAGTTTATTGACCTAACAATAAATTTTGTCGCATGTACACAGAATCATCAACATTCACCACAAAATCACTTCTCTCAGGCGCACGAATAAGAGCCCATCAAGTGAGATGGTGTCCGCACAAGTGGAAAAATTTCCTCCAACATCTCCAAGATCCCACTCTATATCGACAGATATCACTTGAGCAAAAATCGTTTCATTCTCTCACATTCGCTCCGCACTCTTTATAATTTTTTTCTTCAACCACTTCACTTGATCTCGCCAGTTTCTCTCTCTTTCATCCACATCCCGAAAAAAGCCAAAGTAGTTTACACACTTCTCGCAAACACGAAAAATTCACATGCGAATGAAAATCACAGGAAATTGCCGACACTCTGTGCTATTTTTTCTCCATATCTCAGTGACACAACATTAGCTAAAAACATGCTGAAAATCACTCAATTTGCTCTCTTCAACAACTCTTTACAATCTCAAAATAAACAATAATAATAATCTTCTCAATATTCATGATAAATTTACATCACTATAGTGATTAAGTAGAGGATTTTATTTTGCACAAAGAATTGTGGTCAAGAAAATATTTGTTCCTCCGTGGGCGCCTTTAGTGGTAAAAAAAAAGAATACAAGAAGTTGTGGTAATAAAAACAATAAAAAATATGTGAACAATAACCTTTTTCGTGTTTCTCGTGTTGAAAAAAAAACACATAAACTATATTTTCTGCTATGACGGCTATGACTTCACAAATTCCATGGAATGTCTTTGGCTCAAATCTAAATCACTCGTGATTTTGTTAAAAATTGCTTGGAAACCTGGGATTTTCGTAAAACTTGGTGGTAAAGAGTAGAATCGAAGTTTGACCGTATCTGGAATCCAACAACGACCCTTCTAACTACACGATATACTGATTTGTCATTAAGCTAGATAATCAATTTATATAGGACCAGGCGCTTCGCGCCTCGCCCTGCGGGGCTTCTTGCGGTGGCGAAGCGCTTCGCACTCCGCGGCTTTTTAATTTTAAATGGTTTATTAGATTAGAAAGAATTGTTTGGGAAATTTCTTTAAATTCAAAGTTAGTGAAATAACGTGAGAGCAGACTCCCATATACTGCAGAAACATAGGGGACCCTACCCTGACCAACCCTACTATACATCATGATCGGCTATCGCTCATTCTTAGTATTGAAAAAGTTGAAAATGTATGAAAAATTCGTAAATTTGTATGGGAGCCATACTATAGAAAGAAAGAGATTTTTTCCCTATAGCATGGGGTCATAGGGGACCCCACCCTAAGTAATACCACCATACATTGTAACACGATTGCATTTTATCTTTGTGGTAAAAAATTAGAAAATATTGAAAAAAGTTGTAATTTTGTATGGTAGCCATACCCCAGGAAGGAACGGGGTTACCCCATATAGTCTACGGTTATACAGGGTCCTACTTTGACCAACGTCACCATACATTATGACCCGCTAACACTTCATCTTAGTAGTGAAAAAGTCGAAATTGTCCGAAAAATACTGGAATTTGTATGGCAGCCATACCATAGGAAGGAAGGGGGCTATCTTATATAGCACGAGGCGCTTCGCGCCTCTCTTTGCGTGGTATGTGGATTTTGTAGTAACTTGGGTCCCTTTAGTTTAAGAGAAGATTCATTAGTGGATAAAAAGTCGAGAATAGGGGAGATTTGTATGAAAGGTTCCAAAAGGGGTGGAGGGGGCTATCTCCTATAATATTAAATTACAGGGTACATTACTCCAATCCACCCCTTCATACATTGTGAAACGCTAGCGCTTCATCTTATTGATAAAAAAAATGGAAATTGTTGGAAAAATTGGTAAATTTGTATGAAAGTTACTAATAGGGGATGATGGGGCCTTCTCCTATAGTGTGGAGTTTTAGGTGTACCCAATCTGATATAAACTATAGTTAAAAGTGTAAACCTAGCGCATCAATTTTTTGGACAATTTCGACTTTTTTATCACTAAGATGAAACGTTAGCGCTCACAATGTATGAAGGGGTTGATTAGGGTAATGTTCACTGTAACTTAACATTATAGGGGATTTCCCCCTCCACCCTCTTTTGGAACCTTTCATATACAAAGATCCCCTATTTTCGACTTTTTATCCGCTAATGAATCTTCTCGATCAATTTAATGGACCCAAGTTACTACACGACCCACAAACCACGCACAGAGAGGCGCGAAGCGCCTCGTTATTCCATATTTTCAACAAAAAAATCCCCAGAATGCATTTGATCTGTCTTTATTTAGCATTTTCGATCAATTTCTTTTCACTTCTCCTTAAATTTCATGAGAATTTTCACCTTAACCTCACTTTTTTCAAACTAAACGAATGAAAATCTCAAAAATGCAAAAAGGG
>CAKKOB020000394.1:18425-50854 GCA_918844115.2 Phlebotomus perniciosus | reverse complement strand
ATGAATCAAATCGAATTTTGCACACATGAAATTGAAATGAAAAAAAAGTTCTTCGTGTGACGAAACCTTCTTTTGGCTGATTCGATTGATTTAATACAGGGGTGAGTAGAAATCAGTTGACTCCATTCAAAAATTAAGCGATTCGAACCGGTCCAAAACCGGTTCGGACCGGTTCAAGATTATAGGAAATTCAAAGACCTTTCTAATGAGTACCCACATGAGAGGGTTGGGTCTTAAAGAACTCATGAAATCGCTGTTTTTAAACATTTGACCTTGAAAAACCTATATTCAAGGTGAATGTACAGGGTAGTGTGACCTATCGTTGGAAAGGTCTCGACCTCAGCTACAACATACTAAAATTTAAAGAAAATGTATAAGTTCCTTCTCGAGATATCCGACTTTTAAGGACTAAAAGTTTTCTTTTCAACTTTAGCGCCACTAGTGGTGGTCGGATGAACTTGCGATATACTGAAAAGTTGTAGTTTTCCATGAGACGTTTCCAAAACTATGTTATAATACAAAATCGGACCCATAGAACCTGAGATATGGCCGATTTAAGATTCAATTTTTGGACCCTTATATCTAGGGTCCCAATACACCTAGGATCTACTTTGACATATCGTTGGAAAGGTCTCGACCTCAGCTACAACGTGTTAAAATTTGAGACCGATCCATGCCATAGGAGCCGAGCTATTTAAGAAATAAGATTTTGGGGTGTTTCAAAATGGCGGATGTGGTGGTGGGGGGTGGGATTTGACATCACCATTTTGTAGCGGCCCACTGATATATGACCTTTGGTGAAAACCGGAAGTCGATATCTCTCACCGTTCTCTCGCTATAAGCCGTTGTACTACGGACGGCCGGAAAACTTTTGTAGCGCACATCATTTAGCTGGGATTCCCATATCCCAGCTTATTTTGGAATGTAGAGACCCTAATTCGTGGAGCGCCCCTACTCCGGGGCCCCGGCGGTGACTTCGATTTTGGTGACCCATTACAATAAGCTGGGAAAAGCCTTAAGATGTGAAGTGGAGTAAAACTTCTGTAAAGTTTTATGACATTTCTTTTATTTTTTAACATTCTACAGTTTTATAAACTTTTACTCAATTCTTTTTACACGAGGATTTGTAAGATATTTGTTTTAGTTAAAATCATTAAGAGCTTTTCCAGAATTTCCTCAAGTTTTCTCGGAATTTTGAATATAAAGTAAAGAATAAATGTTTGATTTTTTTTATTTATATGCTTTCTTATAGTTCTTCTTATATGTTTCGGTAGAATGTTTAAATTTGTGACTCTATGTTAATGACAATTACAGTACCTGTGCTTCATACAATCTAATTTGATAGTTGTAGGTCGATACACTGTCCACGCCAAGTGTTCTGGTTATTCGGAATAGATAATTTTGCTAAAAACATTGCCTGAATCTTGTTCGTACCAGTACCCCTCATAATACTTGGTAATTGAGCTTCTGAAGTTGAATCTGACGTTACCATCAGACACTGATTCCCGTACTCCATAAGAATCCATTTGAACTTCATTCTTAAAATAGGCATTAAAAATGTAAAAGGTGTCTTGATCAATTGGAACGGGATCCTTGAAGAGCACTCGCCAAGATTTTGAGGAAAGATCTTTTGAAAATTTTGTGCTGTTTTCTGCCAAAAGACGTTCTCCATGATACAGTTGTATATCCGCATCATAATTCGTTGGTTCAATTTTTGTTAATGATTCAGCAATCGCGAAGCCAATAATGGAAATCTTCTTATTCACGGCTATCTCAATAGTACTACTGTTTATACAGTTATACGTACGAATGATTTCTCTGTTGATGAATTCAACAGCACTAATCTTTTTGACATCCTCTCTTTCGGATCTCGCCAAGGATCTCGTTCGTTCTTTTGTGGAAAAATTAAGGATATTTGGTTTGTAATCAGCTGTTAAAAAGCGAAAAATGTCAATTGATTCATCTGATGTTAAAATTTCCAGATTAACTACTCTGTTGGCAAATTCTTTGAGGTCCATAATGGGAAAGCGAATCATTTTCAATGTTTGTCCCAGAACGTCTCTTCTATTCTGAGGAGTTGGCTCGATCTCCATTTTCTTGCAAGCAGCATCAGCCCATTTCACAGTCGCTTCAAACAAGTCAATCTCCCTGCATGTGAGAGTGTCTCGACTCAAGATCGACTCAAGTATCTTTTGATCGACATCTAGAAATCCAACAGATTTTATTACCGACTCCGTCTGAAAAAAAAATAAGTTTCTTTTAAGAAGATATACATACCTACATATATAAAGTAAAGTAGGGCAGTGTTGTCCGTGGGCCAGTGATGTTTTATGAGTTTTTGTGATATATTTTCTCATCAAATTTTCCCATACACTAACACAATGTGTATGTAAAGGGCATTGTCCTTTACACATTGTGTTAGTGTATGGGAAAATTTAGTGAGAAATTATATGAGAGAAAATCATAAAACAACACTGCCCCACTTTACGTTAAAAGTAGATTGTGGACAAAAGTTAGACGACAGATATACCTAATTAAGACACACATACCTAAGTGTGTATATGTGGGTCGGGTTTTAGGCTATATGATACCTCCCCCTCCATCCCCTTTTGGTACCCCCCATACAAATTTTACACTTTTTTTTTTAGACAATTTCGACTTTTTGACCACTTTTCTATGCGCTATCGGATGGCGATGTATGGTGGGGTTGGTCAGGGTGTAGTCCTCTATAACCCTATAATATAGGCGATAGCCCCCATTCCTTTCTATTGTATGGATCTTATCCTAATACGTAAAGCCAAGTGTGCATATCTGAATTGGCCTGATCACCCCCAAACCAATAAATCTCGACCGGACGTGACTCCAGGAGTCCGAAAATACCCATCTCCAAAATGTTTGTCTGTCTGTATGTTTGTCTGTCAGTGCGTACGCACATCACGGCCAAACGGTCTGGCTGATATTAGATATAGGTATAGATGGCATCCCAGGTTGGGACATAGGCTATATGAAAACTTCCCCCACCTTCCCTATCTGGTACCTCCCATGCGAATTTACCCCTTTTTCGACACTTTTGGCTTTTTGACCACCAAGATGAAGCACTAGCGGGTTGCAATGTATGACGGGAATGATAAGTGTGATGTCCCCTATAACTTTGGAGTATAGAGAAATTGCCCCGCCTTCCCCTATTGGTACCTCTCATACAAATTTACCCATTTTTCGGGCATTTTCGAATTATTTCCACTAAAATGAAGCGCTATCAGGTGTAGAGTATAGTGGGGTTGCTTAAAGTGAGATGATCAGTAGCCCTGTATTACAGGAAAATCCCCCACCACCCCCTTTTTTTTATTATATTCAGGAAATTTTACCCTGACTTGTGATTTATGAATTTATTTACCACAATCAAATGGCAGATAATATAGAAAGGTAAATGTAGGATGCATTTTGTAATTACCGAACTCCTCATTATGCTATGTGCAAGTGCAATGCTATGCAATTTAAAACAAAAATGCATTGTAGGGTTAAATGCATTTCCGCCACTGAGAAAATTCAAATCAGTAATATTAATTTGAACCGTTGGCGCTGTATGTAAAACGTTGTCTCACTCTATTTGTCACGCTCACACCAATGTTTTAAACTGGCGTCAATATTCCCGCCAATTCGACGCTTTTTCACTTCGATTTTCGCTCTCCAGAGAATTGGATGTGTTAACTTTTGCTGTGTTAAATTTTCGATTTTCTCTAGAATATTGTGGCAAAAAGTGTTTTTCAACACTGTGAGTCGGAGTTAATAGTGAAATTAAGGTGATTATTGTGACAAAAAGTGATTTTTATCACTGTGAATCGGAGTGAATAGGGAAATTAGATTGAATAGATAGACTTGTGACGTGAATAGTGAAGCAGGAAAATTGTGATTTTCGGCTAAAAATTGGTCTGGAAAAGGGCATAATCAGCGCTTTTGGCAACAAAATCACAAAAGATAAGTGCCCTCCATTTTTCCCTTCTTCTTTGACACATTTTCTTCGAATTTTTTGAATAATGAACTCGCTCAAACCGCGCGTGGAGAGTTATATTGTCATTGATTAAGTTCCGTTTTGTTTTTTTTTTGTCAGTTTTGATAGTGTAAAGTGAAGAAAAGGTTCCGTAGTTGTGAAGTGATTATAAAAAATATGCCTACTAAAAAGAGAAGTAGTATGTCGAGAGCGTCATCAGGAGCTAGGAGACTTCGTGGTATTAGAAACAATCTTTCTCCACAAAATTTGAACGAGGAAAACCAACGTCAGCGCAGTCGTATGCAAGAACACAGGAATTCAGATTCAAATGATGACGCAGCACTTCGTCGCCTTCGTGAACAAAACATCATAAGGAATAGGCGAAGGAATGAGACAACTCAACGACGCAGCACACGTCTAATTGTAGACAGAATCCGTACAGCGGAATTCCGGAACAACGAGACTTCAAACAATCGCATTCAGCGAACCACACAAGACCGTCAGAGAACAGCTGCTGCCAGGTCACAGGAGACCGAAGAAGAAACTCATCGTCGTCAGGAAATTGATCGGGTCAGGACAGTCGCCGACAGGTTGCAAGAGACCGAAGAAGAGACTCATCGTCGTCAGGAAATTGATCGGGTCAGGACAGTCGCCGCCAGGTCACAAGAGACCGAAGATGAAACTCATCGTCGTCAGGAAATTGATCGAGTGAGGACAATTGCAGCCAGGTTACAGGAGACCGAAGAGCAACAAGTGATTCGAAGGGAATCCGTTCGTCTTCAAGTGAGCCAAACACGTGACAGGGAAAGAGAAGTTGCTCAAAGGAGAGAAGAATCAAGAAGACATCAGGAGAGAGAAGTTCGAGCAGAAGAAACTGGAGAGTCAAGAGAACGCCGCCTTGGAAACCTTCGACAAAATGCTGAGATGGTTCGTGAACTACAGGACGATCGTCAACGAGAACAACATCGACAGTGGAACGCAGCGAGAATGGACAATTCGAGAAGATTGCCATGGGAATCCCTCACAAATGCTGGCTTCAACTACAATGTCTCATATGACTACGCCAACCACCCCCAGATTGTAATCGGGAGAATGGATGTCATTTGTGACTACTGTGGAGCCAAAAAATTCAGAGGCGAGACACCTGGCATGTGCTGTAAAAGTGGCAAAGTTTTTCTGCCACCTCTTGAACAGCCTCCACGGGAACTGGACCTTCTGATGGGCAGCGAGACACAGACCTCAAGGGATTTCTTAAAAGTTATACGGAAATACAACTGTGCTTTTCAGATGACATCATTCGGTGCTACAACCGTTGTGCACTTCCAGAACTTCCAAATTAACATTCAAAGTGCAAGGACAAGTCTACCACAGGATTGGATCTCTATTGCCACTGCCTGGAGAGGACCACAAATTTCTTCAGATTTACTTCATTGGCGACGAGAACGAACAAGTGGAGGAAAGGCGACGTCATCAACCAAACACCAATGCCAACATTTTGCTAGAGTTGCAGAGGATGCTTCATCAACACAACAACTACATTCGCACGTTCAAGACAGCATTAGAGAGGATGCCTACCAACGATCACAGGTTGCTGATTCACGAGGATAGGACCCCTATTGGACAACATGAGCGTCGTTACAACGCACCAACAATCAACGAAGTTGCAGTCGTCATCACAAATGAAGAAAGAGGCCCTCGCGACATCGTACTTCAGAAGCAGAATAATCAACTCCAGAGAATCAGCGAACTTCATCATTCGTACGACGCTCTGCAGTACCCCTTGATCTTCTGGAAAGGCGAAGACGGTTACCACATTTATCTCAAGCAGGTAAATCCAGCGACAAAGGAACCTACAAGTAAATCAATGTCCTGCATGAGTTTCTACGCGTATCGATTGATGGTGCGCGAGGAACCAAACCACATCCTCAAGTGTCAACAACTGTTTCATCAATTTGCCGTGGATATGTACGCAAAGGTCGAGAGCGAGCGACTTATCTACCTGCATCAACATCAATCAAGACTTCGATCGGAGCTATACACTGATCTGCGAGATGCCGTACAAAGTGATGTAAATGCAGCTGATATAGGAAGAAGAGTCATCCTACCCAGTTCCTTCACCGGAGGCCCCCGTCACATGATTGAATACACCCAGGACGCCATGACATACGTCAGGAAATATGGAACTCCTGATCTCTTCATCACCTTCACCTGCAATCCCAAATGGCCGGAAATCAGCGCTGAACTCTACGAAGGACAAACAAACTACGATCGACCCGACGTCGTGGCACGTGTCTTCAGGCGAAAGTGCGTCAAGATGATCGACGTTCTTACCAAGGGAAAATTTTTTGGAGAAAGCAGGTGCTACATGTACTCGATTGAGTGGCAAAAGAGAGGACTTCCCCACGCTCACATTCTACTATGGCTGAAGGAAAAAATCAGGCCTTCAGAAATTGACAACGTGATGTCTGCAGAACTGCCCGACAAGGATGTGGATCCCAATCTTCACAGGATCGTCTCAAGGGATATGGTTCATGGACCGTGTGGTATCATGAATCCTGGAGCATCGTGCATGAAGGACGGCAAATGCACAAAGAAGTATCCAAAAAAAATGCTGAAGGAAACACAAACAGGATCCGATGGCTACCCTCAATACCGCCGACGCAGTCCCGAGGATGGAGGAGTAACAACGACAGTCTACAAGAGAATAACCAACGAGGATAATCAGATACGTGATAGGGAGATTGAGATTGACAACAAATGGATTGTTCCTCACTCGCCGACACTCAGCAAGATGTTTGATGCTCATATCAACGTAGAATACTGCCACTCAATCAAGTCAATCAAGTATGTCTGCAAGTACGTCAACAAGGGATCTGATCAAGCAATCTACAGCGTCGAGGGAGAAGCTTCAACAACGGTGGATGAAATCGATGAAATCAATAGATATCGCGAGGGACGCTATATCTGTACGAGTGAAGCTCTCTGGCGAATCTTCGATTTCCCTATTCACGAGAGATACCCCGCGGTGGAACACTTGGCTGTGCATCTGGAGAATGGACAGAGAGTCTATTTTAACGAAGACAACTTCATGGATAGGGTAGAGGCTCCTCCGGACACCACTCTGACTGCTTTCTTCAAACTATGTCAAGAGGACGATTTCGCACGGACGATTCTCTACTGTCACGCGCCAAGGTACTACACATTCAACAAAACAGCGAAGAAGTTCAACAGAAGGAGACAAGGAGTTCCAGTATCCGGTTTACCAGGCGTTAAATCAACGGACACTTTAGGCCGTGTCTACACAGTGCACCCCAGTCATGATGAATGCTTCTTTCTGCGAATGCTGCTTCACGAAGTCCCAGGTCCAACATCGTTTCAGTATCTCAAGACCTACAATGACCACATTCATCAGACATACCGCGGTGCATGTCAAGCCAGAGGACTTCTTCAAAATGATGACCAATGGGAAAAGGCGATGGAAGAAGCAGTCATATCACAGTCACCGAGGAAAATTCGAGATCTTTTCCTGATCATCCTCACAATATGCGAAGTGTCCAGCCCTTTGGAATTGTGGATGAAGTTCAGAGACTCTATGAGTGAAGATTTTCTGCATCAACGAAAGAGATCAAACCCAGGAGCGGAAATGGATGATGTCGACTATAACCAAGCTTTGATTTGCATCGAGGACAAATCCCTGGACACAGTGGGCAAGACACTGCAAAATTTGTGTCTACCAAGTGTCAACAGGAATATTGATAGGAGCGCGCGATGCATCGAAATGGAAAGGAACTACGACATTGAGGATTTGGCAGACTTCATTCAACAGAACGAACATAAATTGGTGCAAGATCAGAAGACGGCGTATGACTGCATCGTGGAGAACATCAATAACAACAGCGGTGGAATTTTCTTCCTCGACGCACCTGGCGGAACTGGGAAAACTTTCCTGCTGAATCTCATATTGGCGAAGGTAAGACACCAAGGCAAGATTGCCATAGCCGTGGCATCATCTGGTATTGCAGCTACACTTCTTCCAGGAGGACGAACGGCACATTCAACATTCAAGCTGCCATTGGATTTGGCTCACCAATCAACACCCATTTGTGGCATCTCAAAGAATAGTGCAAAGGGCAAATTACTTCAAGAGACAACATTGATCGTGTGGGACGAATGCACGATGGCTCATGCAAAAGCATTGGAAGCAGTTGATCTCACTCTACAAGATATTCGCGACAACCAGCGACCAATGGGAGGCGTTCTATTCCTTATGGCCGGCGACTTCAGACAAACGCTCCCAGTCATTCAAAGAGGTACTCCAGCTGATGAACTCAAGGCATCGATTAAGTCATCATCCCTGTGGCCACTGGTGAAATCCATGAAGTTGACGACAAATATGAGAGTTCATAACACAGGGGAGGTCAACACTGCAGACTTTTCGGCACAACTGCTCGAAATAGGAGAAGGGAAACTTCATACAAATGATAATGGCTGCGTGAACCTTCCGGAAGGATTTTGCAACTTCGAGACAACCGTCGCGGGATTGAAGGAGAGTGTCTTTAGAAATCTTCGAGACCACAGCACTGATCGTCAATGGCTTTGTGAAAGGGCCATTCTATCACCAATCAACGAAACGGTTGATTCCCTGAACTTCGAGATTCTTCAAAGCTTCCCGGGAGCGATAATGATCTACAAGTCCTTCGACTCTGTTATGGAATCTGCTGAAAGGATCAACTATCCACTGGAGTTCCTGAATTCACTTCAACCAAAAGGACTACCACCTCACAACTTGTGCTTGAAGATCGGAGCACCCATCATGGTCACCAGAAATCTCATGGCTCCAAAATTGTGCAACGGGACCAAGTTGTGCATCACATCACTGCGCGCGAACTCCATTGAAGCTGAAATATTGAACGGAGCAGGAAAAGGAGACATCGTCTACATTCCCCGCGTGCCGCTTATCTCGCATGAGCTACCATTCCAATTGAAGAGAGTTCAATTCCCGATAAGGCTGGCATTCGCCATGACTATAAATAAGTCGCAGGGTCAGACGATGAAAGTCGTTGGAGTTGACCTACGTACACAGTGCTTCAGTCATGGACAACTCTACGTAGCAACATCCCGGGTTGGAAATCCAAGGAATCTCTACATTCTCTCATCAGATGGTACGGCGAAGAATGTGGTATATCCACAAGCCTTGAGGTAGTGAGGACACTATCTCAACAAGCGTCAGTCTTTTTGAAGGCTTACGTAAAAGGTAAGTGCAGTGAAATATTAAGCATGTTGTTTTAAAAAAAATCTAACACAAAAAAAACAAAAAAAAATTATACTAACATAAGTCGTTTAGCAAAAAAATATTTTTTCTAACATTTTTAACCTCTAAAATTCATATATTAGCATGTTTTCTGAAATAATACGTATAATTTTTTTGCTAGACGGCTATGGGGGCACGAAAGATACCTCCTCGCGGTGTACCCCGGGCAACAGCTTCTCTGGCAAAATCTTTCGCTCAACAGTTTTATTAGAATACAAATCCTTTCAAATTAATTTCTTCACATTACGTGTACATTATTTTCTAGGGTAGAATGTACAATTCATAATTAGCCAGACCCCCCTAACCCTTCATAATCTTGACTCAAAGTGACTTCAAAAGTCTTAAAATACCCATCTCCAAATGGTATACTTTTGCATTAAAAATAAGCTGGTATTAGGGAATCCCAGCTAAAAATCATTGGATCCAAGCCACCACACAAACCACGCACAGAGAGGCGCGAAGCGCCTCGTTATATTATAAATATAAAAATTATATTATATATTAATTAAATTATATTATATTATAAATATATATATATATCTATATATATCCCATTGTTGGGACTTCATCAGGGATAGGAGTATTTTTGCTTCGCTTGCCGACAGCGATCCGGTGAAACACTGGCAGTCGGCAAGAGGGACCTGCCCTGAAATATCAAATCTTGCAATCAAGCTCCTACAAATCCCTGCAAGTTCGGCCGCCATTGAAAGGTGCTTTAGTCAATGGGGCTTAATTCACACCCATCTGCGTAACCGTCTCTCATTTGAGAGATCGTCCAAACTGATACATACTATTATAGTAAGGCCACTAAGCCCCCTGTGAAAGATGTGGATGGTGAGGCCACTGAGTAGTATGTGGGTGATGAGGCCTCTGAGGAGTATGTGGATGGTGAGGCCACTGAGGAGTAGAAGGAGAAGAAGGAGAAGGACCTTCAGTTGCAAAGGCATGAAATCAAGAAACTTCTGAGCAAGAATCATGAAGTCGAGAAGAGTATGGCGATACTTTCGGATGAGAATTCAAACGACGTTCAGACGTTCAGACAGTGGCACAGAAAAACGACAAGAAAAGTGATTTGAAGCCAATTTTCCACCGCAAAAATGCTTTCCGTAAGTTTATTAGGCTTCAGTCTAAACGTTGGTGTATCATTAATTGTTCATCTCGTGAAATTGACGGTGAAAACGTCAATTATAAAGTCAATTATAAATTATAAAACGGCCATTATAAAGGCACCTTATTCCAGTCGAAAGCCACCATACAAATGGGTGACTTTCGATAAATCGTCATCACAATTTAATTTTCCTCTCGAGGAAAATTCAAAGGTTTTCAGGCCCAAAAACATACATAATTACAATCACAAAACGTGAGTGAATTTTTTAGTGTAGTAATACGCCTAATTCATTTGGCTATGAATAAAATGCCAAAGATTTTTTGTCGAAAGCCAGCATACTTTCCCCATGGTACGTACGCACAAAAAAAAATTGAAACCATCTTGAATCCCCAAAAGACAGACTTATTCCCTATCACTTCCGCGATAGAGCTGGAGAAGGTAAACAGGGATTTTAATCACCCAGAGAAGCAACATTTGTTGTAAATGGGGAGGAATTTCTCTCACCTTGGAAGAGATGGAAAAAATGTGGTTAAATTGCTGCCGATCCTATGCGGCGAGATGGACGAAAAACGTCTTTCTCGATCCTTGGAACGCGATGGGACTCGCTGGGGGCATGTACTGAGGCTCTAGGGTGGACTTTTTCCTTTGAAAAGCACTCACTGATTTTAGTTTGGAAAATTTATTAAAATTTCCATCCAGAGTACAAATTAATGTAATTCACTGTCTGGCGGCTGAGCTCCCGGTGGCTCAGTCGGCTAGCGTACCGGCTGTTTTTCCCGCCCCGAGAGTTGTGGGTTCGATCCCCGCAGGATGGTCAAAGAAATTTGACCATTTTTCTCGCCTGCGCTATCCTTCTAACCTAATTTCCTTCAACTCCTATACTTCCTTTACCCACTATCCTATCCTACATCTACACAAAAAACAACCTGAAGGTCCTGTGGAAGATGGACGGCATACAAAAGACAGTGGAATCTTAGAATTCCACACCACAAAACAACTCATACAAAAATTAATACGTATACAGTACCTACACAAGAGTACATACGTGAGGTGAGGCACACACAAAAGAGGAAGAACTACACACATACACAACGAGGCACACACAAAAACATAATCCATACAAAATGTACAGACGATATTAATAAAAAGCCTTATAGTTAGTTAATAATAATAAAAGAAAAACACCTCGACTAGGTCACTTTGTAGTTCTTTTAACTGGAATTATGTGGAGTGCCTAAAACTTGTATGATCTCTAAAGAGTTAATGGAGGGAGGGGGAAGTTTAATTATCGGATTAGTAACTAGAAAATTCAGACCAGTTAGTGCCAATATTTTTTAGAAAATGAAAAAAAAATAATGAGAAACAACTTGTCTTGCAGATCCACGAGTAGGAGACTGGCCATTGATGGATTCCCCATTACCTACCATGGCGATATGCTTATTTTATGCATATTTCAGCAAAGTGCTGGGACCACGAATTATGGCCAATCGTAAACCAATGAATCTTAGATATATTCTAGTTGTGTACAATTTTATTCAGACAATATTTAGTGCATGGATCTTCTATGAGGTGAGTCTATCAATCATTCATGGCGCACATGCTTTAATGTTTCTACGAATTTCTTCTCCCACTTTGTCTCTTCTCCACATCACAATTCAATCAGGTGTCGATTGAGTTGTGTTTCAGAGAAAGAGGAGGTGGAGGAAAAAACAAGTAGTTTTACATTATCAAGAATATCCAATAAGTCAATATATGCACAAGTAACTTCCTATTTAGAGGGCAATTAATATACTTGTACTATTTAATTGCGATTAACCTAGAACAGTAGCTTGAAGGATAGATATTGTCATATTTAACTGTATTTCTTCTTACTTAATCTTTTTCTCTTCTCTTTTCAGTATTTGCAAAGTGGATGGTGGGGTCATTATAGTTTTAAGTGCCAACCAGTGGATTATTCTCGGAGCCCAATGGCAATGAGGGTGAGTTTAAATGAAAAAAAAAAAAAAATGAATCTATTATTTATTTTATTTGAAATATCAAGGAAGAAATTATCGGAATTCCATGAATTTCATTTGTAGATAAAATATCCCTTTCGATTATTTTTTTTTACTCTCTGTTTGATGTTTTTATTTTCCTATAATAGCAAAATTCTGTTTAACAGAAAAATACAGTTTGTTGAAATCACTCAACAGAGTTTGTTGACTTCCTTTTCAGTAAAACTTGTATGTTTTCATTTGGGATTTACGCTAAAATGCTCTGTAAACCCATAAAAAATCATCCAGACTTTTATAGGGTGACTGAAAAATGTTTCTAATAGTTTTAATATCAAGGGGTTATTTATTACGCAATTTTAGTGATGCGACTTTTGCGTTTCATGAAACTTATCGTTCGCTTTTTTCAGAGATTTTCAATTTTAAATGTTTTACAAATTTATTGTAAAAACCATAAATTTCTATCAGAAACTTCGTGAAATTTCTTAAATTTCCAAACTTTTTTCTGGAGCATTTCTTTTTTTTTTTAAATTGAAATTTAATGTTTCTGAAAACACATTATTCGGTGAACGACTCCTGTAATTTAGGGTCACATCGAAAGTGTTTCAATGAATTTTCAATAACTGGAACATTTGCAAATGCCTCTCTGCATGAAATCAAAATATAATAAGTAATCAAATAGTAATATTTGAAATGTAGAATTTAGACTATAAATTCACTTCCGACCCATGAATTTACGAGAAAGTCACGCACTCAAAAATGTTGTTAATCAACACAAATTGTGTTTTTATTTATGAAGTTGTGATGTTATCTTTTTTTCTCTCTCTCTTCTAGATGGCAAACACGTGTTGGTGGTATTATATAGCGAAATTTACAGAATTCTTCGATACCCTCTTCTTCATTTTGAGGAATAAAATGGAACATGTCTCAACACTTCATGTCATTCACCATGGTTGTATGCCATTCTCCGTGTGGATGGGAATGAAATTTGCACCAGGTGAGTTGTTGTTTTGTTTTTCTCTTCTAATTACTCATTTGATTTATTAGTTTCTACATATATTTTTGTCCCTGAATTTGGATGCGCGCAAAAGAGAGGTTTCCGGGGAGGGGAAAAAATTAAAGATTGGAAGAGATGAATGAAAAATTGTAGCGGATAAATTGAGGATGGGTGAAATGTTTGCAGTGGCAATTGTATGGGTGGTGATATGCAATTTTCGCTTTTCACTTGTCGCTCTCTGACTGTAACACCCAATATCTCTATAAGAGCAGCTTCGATTCACTGAAAGTTGCCTTCAGCCATGCAATATTTCCTAGTTTTCTCGTGAGGGAGGGAGAGAGAGAGTGAAACAGTCCACTCCTCTCTTGCTCTCATATATCGCGGCGTCTCGATAATGCAATAGATGAGGCGTCGAATGAGAGCTTCTCGGATGAGATAAAATATGAACTGTTTTTGCTGGCACAAGTGCTGAACAATTAGAAGTTACTCGAGAGATAATTAACTTTCAATTTGCCAGACTAATCAGACACTTCCGATTATAGAAAATGACTCAATGGATTTTCTGTGATTTTCACTTTGGACGATTCTAATGGAGATTAAACAGTGAAAATGATACACTGAGAAGATTTTAATAAGTTAGTTGTAAAGACTCTGAATTAACTGAAATATTCAATTTAAAAAGAAATTGTATTTTTAAAAATATTTTCGTATTTATTTATCGACCAAATTTCTGATGAAAGTATTCGTTAATGAATATTTTATTTTGCCTAAAAATTAAACAAGTAACTTAAAAAAAAATCTACTGTGAAATCGAATTACAGAATTTTAATTTAAAAAATTTGTTTTATTAAATTTTAACTGCCTTTAAAATGAATCAGTTTTTTTGGATTAGCTGTCAAAAAAAACATTTTTATATTACTTGTATTATATTGATTGTATTTTCATTTAAATTAAATGAAATATGACTTAAAACAAGGGGGAGATATTGCTGTCAAAGAGACGTTACACCAATTCCAGCAGTTCCACTTATTGTAGAAAAGATCTCCAAAGCTCCAATTCAAAAAATTTGAGAAGCTTTGATCCTATAACAATTTCATTTCCTATACAAAGCCTTCTAAAGCCTTCTTAAGAAAGCTTTCTAAAAAAGAAAGCTTACTAGAGCTTTTTAAGAAATCTTTGTACAAAAGCTTTCTAAGAAAGGTTTCTAAAGCTTTCTGAGAAGTCTTTCTAAGAAAGCTTACTAATAAAGCTTTCTTGTAAAGATTAAAACTTTTCAAGAAAGTTTTCTAAAGCTGTCTGAAAAAGCTTTTCTGAGAAAACTTTCTAATAAAGGGTCCTGTATACAGCTTTCTGCGAAAGCTATCTTAAAAAAAGCTTTCCAAAGAAAGCTTTGGAAGTTTTCTATGAAAGCTTCAAGAAGCTTCAAGAAGCTCATATACACTTTCATTAAAATGAACACCACTTCCGACTATAATATCTCCCCCTTGACTTAAAACTATAATTTATGACTCGCTTCTAAAATGAAATGTAGAAATTATTTTAATTAGAAATTGGCCATTTTTTTCTCAGTGAAAATTGATTATTTCACGGATTTTATGCGTGAGTCTTTTCGAGTGACCAAAAACCTGTTGCTCTCTCGCTATCTTCAAAGAAAAACTTATCCATTGAACATTTCACTCTCATTATTGCTCCGGTATTTTATTGATGAAATATTTCATCATGCAGTTCTTTCCAATAATCGAGTATCTTAATGCGTCGTGTCCATTAATCATTCGTTGAACAATTCACAAAAATCCACCCAACTTTTAGAGTTCTCTTTCTCTCTCTGATGGCTGTTTTTTCCGGTGATTCCCACAGAGAGAATTTCTCACTTGTTGACAAAAAGGAATATCCAGTTGTTTTTTCTGTATTGAGTCTGGCAATGAATTTAATAGTATACATGACTAATTATTTTCTAATTAATCGAGACTCTATTGTGGGGAAATTGCCGCGGAGATTTTTTCTCGTCTCATGTATAATTAATCAATCACACTTTTCATTTCTTTTCCCACCAGCTTCTTCCACTTTGTTTATTGATACTTGTCCCATTTTTCGCTGGCTTGTTGTGTTTCTTTATATCAACATTCCTACGAGAGTGACTGGAATAGTTCTATTTTCTTCACAGGTGGACGATTTATCGCAATGCTTTATTTTAAATATTGATTCAAGAAGCTATAGATATTTTTTACAGTAGGAATGTTTTCTATTAAATTCCTCACAGAGTTTTCTGATATTTAATTAGGTAAGAAGTTGGTAATAAATTAAAGTTGAAGGTCGATAGTAATGAAAAATTTTTCTCATCGAGTGTTTTTCCGCTGATCTTGAGGTCAGTTCTTTCATATGAGATCACTTACCTCTGCTGGCATTCGAAGTGTTTCATTCTTTTTTGATGATCTTTGAGAATGCAAAAGTCAATGAATTTCTTTTTTGGCTCAAGAAAGAACCATATTCCACGTTAATCATCAATAATGGCCAATTCAGTGACTTTGACTTAAAAGTTTCGTTAGTTCTTTTGTGAATTGTCCAACCTTTGACTGAAACCGCCTGTCTGGGGTGTTTTGATGGTTCTTTTGCCGAAAAAATTGCAATTCGTTTCAAATTATTTATCGGAGAACCTTTTCAATTAAAAAACTGACAATTTTCTTGTAATTATATATCAATTTATTATTTATGATTGTTGGGAAATTGCTTTTTAAACATTTACAGCAATATATTTTAATTATTACGTAATGGTCATTACGATTTGTTTGCTAAGCGAAACTCAATTGATTGATTTTGGAATAAATGAATACATTTTCAATGGATAATTCTTAGAATTCTGTTGCAATGAGTAGGTTCTGAATTTTGATTTAGTGATGGTTATTTGAAAACCTTCTGGAATATTCTGGCAAAGTCTAATGAATTCAATTTTGGACCTTCATAGCGAATCAATGAGGTTTATATCGTTTATTTATTAGGTACATGAAATAATTTATACGCCTAGGTTTGGGTTTAAAATGAAGAAATATGGATTTTAAAAATTGTCTTATGCTAGCTGTCATACGAACAGTTCTATAAAAAGCCCTACAGATAACCAGGAGGTCTTAAGTACTGAAATAAGTTTCTTAAAATTTAAGAAGATATCTGGAGTGAAAGTTTTGAAACATCGATCGATTGCAGTCGATCGAAATCAAAAAACTCCGACCTCAGAAACATAGGAATTCCAATACTTCTTTTTTTTATTCTCCCCCTTCCCCTGAGAACCCTCCTAGCCTGATCGTAAGCCTACAGATCTATTTTGGCCGAGAACTTCCTTGTTTCAGACACCGAAATTTCGGACTTCGATTGACCGCGATCGATCGATGTTTCAAAACTTCCACCCCTGGGTTCAAAAGTTAGTTTCAAGCATTAGAGGTATTTGAAGAAAGTTATTCTAGAACGGTTCGGTCATTGAGTTTGGAACTAGAATTTGTGATCAAAAATTATTACCAGAGAGTTTTGTATTAGATTTAGCAGATTTTGCAATTTAATTCTAGATATGAGTTCAGATTATGAAACTTGGTTCGGTTATTGATTTTTGAATATTGAGTTTTGAAATTCGTTAGATGAATTTTAGGTTTTTGGGAGTAGATACGGCAATAGGATTCAAGTTTCGGATCTTATTTGGATTATAGACTTGGTTTAACCAATAAGTGTAGCAATACTTGTTTTACGTGCTTTAGAATTAAATTTTGGAAACTAAGATCTGGATTCGAAAGTTAAGTATTGGCAGTTGAGTTGTGGATTTTAAAAATTGCTTCTAGAATCTGGTTCGGTCACCGAGTTTGGAACTATAATCTGGGATCAAAATTTGTCAGCTTTTGCGTTTTCTCCGGACGCAAAAATCCTTCAGTTGTCTGTCCCTTTCTAACCAATGTAAATCAGATGAGAGGAAGATACTTTTTCGCCCAGTCGATGCAATATATTCTTGCTGCAAATTCCTCGTCTGATAACTCTCTTAGATTTAGCGGATTTAACAGTTGAATTCTAGATCTGAGTTTTAGATTTTTGAACTCGGTTCGATTGTTCATTTTTGAATGTTGAGTTTTTGAAATTTGTCAGCTGAGTTTTACATTTTTTTTTAAACTAGATACAGCAACCAATAGAATTCAAGATTTAAGTTTCGGATCTGCTGGGTTCGGGTAATAGACTTGGTTTAGCCAATAAGTCCATTTTACTTGTTTTAGCATGAAATTTTGATTTACTACAGAAATAATTATAAAAATTATAATTCTTGATATACATTTAAACTTAATGATTTTTTCTTTATTTTTTTCAGGTGGCCATAGTACATTCTTCGCAATGCTTAATTCATTTGTGCATATTGTCATGTATTTCTACTACATGTTGGCGGCGATGGGACCAAGATATCAAAAGTACATTTGGTGGAAAAAGTACCTCACCACATTCCAGATGGTAAAATAAAAAAGAAAACAAATTGAATGTATGAAATTTCCAATAACTAATATTTTTTGTATTTGGTGAATTATTTTCGTTTAGGTCCAATTTGTGGCAATTTTCATCCATCAGTTCCAGTTGCTGTTCAGAGAATGCAACTATCCAAAGGGATTCATGGTGTGGATCGGACTGCACGGTGTTATGTTCTTGTTCCTCTTCTCTGACTTCTACAAAGCCAAGTACAGTCGACGACCGTCCAGGAGGGTGGCGACGGCGAAAGACGCCGACCACGCGAGCAATGGCAAAATACTCAATGGCAGTAATCAGGGTGCTTGTATGGTGAGTTAATAATCTTTTTAGTTAGAGATGAGAGAGAGAGACGTGTTTGCGTCAAAAGTCAACTTGATGTTATATTGACAAAATGATTTTTGAGATTTATTCAGCATGACTGAACATATTTTCCTGTAAGAATAATTACTTTTGTTTGATTTATTTGTGTTATACCTGTTGAGTGATACTCAAAAGTTTAAATGCGTGAGAAAATTCATTGAAATGGCATTAATCAGCAGAATTTTAGACACTTTGCATAAAGTCAAGTTTTTAATGCGCGATCCTTCAATGAAGGGGGAAATTCGTTGTCGAACGTTTGCATTAACAAAAAAAAATATTTTTTCAAATCAATCAGCCTGAACTTCTTTGCCTTTTTAATCAAATGAAAAGAAATTGTTAAAAAAGCATGAAAGGTGATTAAATGTTACGCCAGTAATAAAACAATCGAAGTTTTACTATCATTTTATTCGATTTGATATTTTTAGTTCACAACGAATTTAAATCGAGGTCAAGGCTTAAGACTTTGCCATTATAATTATTGTTATGGAAGGAACCAATAAAACTGTATAATATTTTTAAAAAATAGTGATCAAAAGAAAAACATTGAATGAAATACCGGAATTTTACGTGGAATTTAAACTTACTGGAAGTTATTTGAAATTTAGACGAACATTGGCTAAATGATATGTCTTTACTAAGTATTGTTGGGTTTGTGTCTTCGCTTAGACGAATCTTTAAAGAATTTTTCGCCGAATTGATTAAAATAGGTTGGAGTCTCTGCTAACACTAGTTCCTCAGCTAAATTGTCTTGGAGTTTATGTTTTCACTATGAAAAGAACCGTTTATACGAGTTTATAGTCCTTTTTCGACGAGTTGATTTATGAAACGGGATTGTTTATTACATTCTTTGCTTCTTTTCGGTATATTTCAAATTGATATATTAGAAAAGGAGTCGAAAGTTTAAAAAGAAGCATTCTCTTTCATATGAAGGAGCTTGTCAAAAAAGCCTATTAACTCGTCTAAACATGGAATAGAAAATGTTATTCTATATTTTCGGGGTTCTTTCTGGTCAACTATGACCTTTTATAAATAAAAGAAGTTGAAAACTAAGAATAACTTCGTTTCATAAATCATCTCGCCGAAAAGGCCTATTGACTCGTCTAAATAGGAAAAAGAAAAGAAATTATTCGCTAAATTCAGTTTACTAATATAGGAAAGGAGTTGAAAGTAATAAAAATAGTCATGTTCTTTTATTAATCAACTCGTCTATAAAGGCCTATATATAGCGGAGACACAAACCCTCTTTCGACTAAGTTTTGGCCAACTCCATATCAGTTTTTTGTATAGCTAATCTCGAAAGCTAAAATTGGCCGAAAACAAAACAGAACAATTGCTTGCTTTTCTATACAAATAAGTGTTTCGAAAGAGCCTATAGTTTTATTGTAAAGCGCCTAGTCATATCAGAGACACAAACCTAATACCATCTAGTACAGATCTCTTAATTAGCCGGGAGACAAACCTAATTTTTCAATTAAGTTGAATTTATTTCGGATTTCTGAGCAATTCGTGTATATTTCAACTATTCTCAGGTTATTTCCTCCTTGGTTTTACGCCGTTTATACGCATAGATTTTTATTTGGCGTGGCAAAAAGTTAATGTGTTATTTTTTTGGGATTAATTTCCTTGCAGCCGGTGTTGAATGACGAAGAGGAGTCTCAACTGCTGGTCAAGAACAAGATGAATGGCCTCCATCGCAATGGGTACAGCAACGGTGGCGTTACCAATGGTCACACGAGTGATCAGAACCACAATGGCCTCGTGAATGGAGACGTGAAGAAGGTGAAATAGCAGATGAAACATCGACTAATTGTACCATATGGGCAATTACACTAGCAAAAGAAATGAACACCCAAAAAACAAGTAAAAAGAGCAAAAATCACACACAAAAACACGCTGGAGATGGAGGATGTTTATCGGAGGGACATTGAGAGAACAAAGGAGCGTATTATTAATCAAAGATCTATTTATTGTTACATTGAAAATATTAAAGTTAAACGATAGTTTCTGATTTCTACTTTATACTCTCTTCTTTAGAGAGAGATAAAAAATGGTACTTTTTTCTTCTTTCAAAAAAACTATTTCTATTTTTCTAACACGAAACACTCAAGAGATTTTCTAATTGCTTTTTGTGAAAATTTCTTTTTTTCTGTAAGATATTTAGACACAGGATAGATCTGGTGAAAATGTTTCTGAATTAAAATATTCTAGCAATTGTCACTGAGAGTTGTAAATAGTCATTCGCTCTTCCTCTTTCATGGTTAATTTTATTGTGTTTTTTTTTATAAGGTATTTCTCAAGAGGTTTAGTCATTTTTTTTCTCTTATTTGAATGTTTTATTCAAGGGATGGTTTCTTTTTTTTAAGAGGTTTTTCACGGTTAATTTATTCTCGATTTAAGGTTTTGCAACGCAACAGCAGCAATTGTTTGGAGTTGTCTGGATTTTTTTTACTTTTGAAAAATTGTTATTTTGGCGCAAAATTTATCGTGAGTGGTAAATGAAAAGAGAAAATTGCATTTTCATGGATCTTCCTGTAGAGTTAAAGAAAAAAATTATAAGTCATGTTTATTTTTTCTAGATTATTTTCTATTAAATATTAGGAAAAGATATCAATGGATTTGTAATTATGGTAATTTTTTCAAAGTATTCAAAGTATTTGTTGTTAACATTTTTTTTTACCTTCTCTTGGATGGTGGACGTGATTTTTTTATCTTTCTTCTCCTTTTTTTGTATTTAGTCTCAACTTATATAGTTTAATTTTTAAGGACGAATTAATGAAGTTTTTTTATTTAAGGTTGTATTAAGTTGAAAGTTAATTTGGAAAAAAAAGTCATGAAATTCGGTTTAAGATGTAAAACTTGGAGAAAAATTGTTGGAACTGGATGAAAATCTCACAAAAAAAAAACTCCCTAAAACAACTTTGTAATCTTTTGTACAGTGAAATGAGAAAAAATAGGTTTAAAATGGTAATAACAATGAAATCAAACATATTTGAGACGGATAAAGTATTTTTTAAGAAGAGGAAGTTGAAAAAAATTGAAATATACACAAATAAGGAATGTAAAGTGATATTTTTATTTTTTGGGTAATATTTGTAATGACAATTTTGTGTCTAATAGAAAACTCTTTCAACAATGACGTTTTAACAAGTGACGCGAGATAAAAGAGTATTTTTCGGCTAACAAGTTTGTAAAACTCTATGTATAAAAAAGAAAACATTAGAAAGGAGGAAAATATCTCCAAATTTATACTGTCTTGTCGGAAATGCGGAGGGAAAAAAAGGGGATTCTATTGTCTCGATGGCGCGACTGTCCTTTCTCGATGGAAGCAGCATTGCACAGAATTTGCTTCCAATGTGTTCGTTCAACTATTTTTCTATCACTAATAAATCTTAAGGACCTTCATTCGTGCTTGTAAATAACATTGAGAAGAGAAAAATCACAAAAGATAATCGCACGTCACGGATTTATCATCTATTTACCATTATTTGTAGTTTTTTTTTCTAAATACTTTTGGCCGCAATAAAAAGAAAATTTGACAAGAGATAAAAATAATCGCTAAATAAGACGAAAAGTGTTCATTGTAAAAAAATTTAACACAAGAAAAAACTGTAAATGAGAATTTTTTGAATCTGTTTTCATTTTTATTCCTACTTTTAAGGATTAATTATGCTTTGAAGGATATTAAATAAATAATTATTTTAAAAAAAATTCTTTCATCTCTAAATTCGTTGGAATTTTCAAACCTATTCCTGTTGTTGATGTTTAAATTCCCAGAAATTTGCCTACTTTTCGGCGAAATTGATTTACTCACCACTATTTTTCACCTCCCCAAACACAGCTAGCTGTCTCTCTCTACCTTTGTCAAGCTATTGCATTCGAAACAGAAATTTCAGAGAAGTTTTTGTGTGTGAAAAAGTGTTTTATCCACCGAAATAGACCAATAATTTGGTAAGTTTCTACCATATTTAACCAATTAACCCCCCTAGAATCCCTTCAATGCAAAATGCTTAAATCAGTGAATGTATTTCGTGAATTTGTCGAAGCCGCCCAGTTTTCACTCACATAACCTCAAAGAGCGGTGGGGAAAAAATTGGGGAGTTTATCGGGGCTTGATGCTGGAGAGAGAGGAAAAAAACGATTTAGACACCATGAGTAAATTCTCAGAGATTAATGGGAAGAATGAGGAGAAAGAGAGGAGAAAGATTCAATGTGGCATGTGAGAGGGAGAAATTATCAAATTCTCTGACCGGTTCATTCATTCCAGCTCTTTCACCTTCTCTTCTCGCGCCCGATTAATGAATAATTAATGAGATTATCTCCCTCCCAGAGAAGTGTTTCAAAAAATCTTTTGGAGTGGAGAGAAGTAAAACAGATCCACTAACACCCGTTTTTCGCAAATATATCTCGCGGTGTCTCTAATATTCCACTGTTTGATTCGCCTGATTGCATAATATCTCTGGGGCGGTGCAAAGACATTTACTTTACTCTTTTTCTCTGCTTTTGCCTTCTTCATTGCAACAATAGCAGAGCCCATGATGAGCCCTGAGATGCTTGTGTTATTTGGGATTCACCTGTTGGTCAAATTGAAAGGCTGAACTAAATTGTGAGGGTGAAAACTTATTGGTCAGGAAAAAATTTAATTAGAGTTCAAAATCAATTCAATTTGATCAGAGGAGAGAAAATAGGCAAAAAAGATGAACTACCCTGAGAAATTGTCTTAAAGAACTTAAAAAAAAATAAAAATCTTATCAAGGCAAAAGGACACTTTCAGCACTTCCCAAGGCACTTCCGCATTTTGTATGAAAGCTCCCCAAGAGTTCAAAAGTTTGAAGAGCTTTTAAGTTTTTTTTTCAATTTTCTTTTCTATACAAACACCTAAGAAATTTTACGAAAAATTTACAAAAACTCTCAAAAACTTAAACATGAAAATATCTGACAAATAATTCCTGTTTCGAGAAGAGTTTTCATTCCATCAAAAAATAAAATGTATCACACTTTAAGTAACCTTGGGAAAGAAAGACAATCTATAAAAGCTCTCAAAAAATTTAAAGAAGTTTCTGAATTCTTAAAGGCTTGGCGAAATATTTAAAAATCTCTAAAAAAGAATAGCTAAAGCCTTAAAATACCTGAAAACTTTGCAATTTTTAATCTTATTGAATAGTCGTATTTTTTTTCAAAAGTTTTAGGTAAAGTTGGTTAACAGTAACTTTACAAAACTTGGACATTCGAAAGCTCAAAAGTTCAGAATTTTTCGTAAAAGCTCTGTACATATTTTCAAAATATTGTTCAGAAATTTCTTTTGAAATGGAATTTTGAAAAATTTTAAATTTATTTTAGAAAACCCTAAAAATATTAATAAAGCTCTCAAGCTGGCTCAAAAGTCTTTGAAAATTTTCAGCAATGCTCATAAAATATTTTGAAAGCTTTTTGGATGCCTAAAAAACTTGCTAGTCTTGGATTTATGACTTCTCTAATAAATACATTCTCACAATTTTCAGGAAAAGTTTCGTACAAAAATGTACAAGTATTTTCCTAATATTTGAAAAACTATTACGTTCCCAAAAAGTCACACACATATTCAATTCAAAAATTGAGAATAATAACATTCTTTGCTAAATATAATGGTGATGTCACACGACAATTATTCTGTCAACAGATAAAAATTTCTGATATCTAGTCTAGTTTATTTTTTCTTTTACATTGCTGAAAACTTTTCAAATTGAATTTTTGAAAAAAAATAATAGAAAACCAAAAAATTCCATTCATTCAATGAATCAGGAGAAGCTTTTAAGTAGTGAAAACTTCGGATTCAACTGAACGATATTTTCTGCAGGTTTCTTTTGGAAAATTGCTTTTCAAGTTGGTTCTTTAAAATAGCAAAGACTGAAAATGAGTGAATTTTTTATGATTTTTCACTGGAAAGTACGATTAAACATCTATCAAACAACGTTCTGTTGATCGTACTGTTGCCGTGTGACAGCGCCATACTTTTTTTTTAAATTATAATTCTTAAGTGAATAATTTTGGAAAAAGAATTATTTGATATTTTGCAAGTCATAGCATAAGTTTAATGTTTGAACCATAAATTACTTTGTATATTCAAAAGGAAATAATTTAGTCATGATTACGCGACGAGAGCGCCACTTGAGTCTGATTGACTAACTTATTAATATTGGATTTTTTTTTTACAAATTCTGAAGATTTTTCTTTACCAAAACAGCCAACAGATTCAAAGTCCGTTGAGATTCAGCGAACTTTAGAAGGTAGTCCACTCAATTTTTTGAAGGTTACTTTCTCGATAAGATCTCAATAGCTGTTATTTGTAAAATGCCACACATTCACATGAAAAATAAAAAGCGTTGACGACACTTCAAAGAGACACCAAGTGTACAACGTGCGAAAAGATATTCAACGCCTCTTAAATTTGCACAATAGTCGCAGTGATTAATATCACTTCTCATTGAGCTATTTGTCATATCGATTAGGCAGACTCTATACTTTCAAGCTCCATTGAACTCGCTACTGTTACGCAATAATCCACCCTTTGGTGGAGGGGCAAATGCTGTAGCATCTCGACCGCCCCCAAGAGGAGAGAGTGCACCCTCTCGGTTAAGTGTGTCTATTTTGGGGGCAGGAAATGGCACGGTTTCTGTGTCAAGGCGTTTGACTGTTTTTCTCTCTCATTCGCCAATTGAGCAATAAACCAACTATTGGAGCTCAACTTATGTATAAAAAAAATGCGAAACACTGCAGACATTTCCCATGCAATTCACAAACTGGCTAACGAATTGATAAAAATGCTTAAATTTCGTCTACATTCCTTCATGGAAGGATGACTTGTTGGCATTTAAACGCTTTTTGACCTGAATTTTGTCCACTGGGGATTTTTTAAGGGAACTTTAGGAGTTTTCAGGAAAATTCAAGGAGTTATCCTAGAATTATTATTCTGTTATTTGATGCTCTTATTTTGAACTTATGCTATTTAAGGGCGCTGTCAGACGACAACAGTTCAGTCAACAATTTCTTATGCTTGAAAGCTATTTAATGGCATTTTCCAGTGGAAAATCATCAAATTTCCACTCAAATCCTGTCTGGTTTTCATTATATACTGAAGAATCTGTAAAAGGAATTTTCCGGAAAAACTCAATATTAGTGCGGAAAACGCTGTTCAACCGAATCAGGCGATTAATCACTTATTTTAAGTACTTAAACTTCTGTTGAACGGCATTTTCCGCAGTAATATTGAGTTTTTCCGGAAAATTCCTTCCATAGATTCTTCAGTAATGAAAAACGGACAAGATATGAGTAGAAATTTGAAGATTTTCCTCTGGAAAATGCCATTAAATAGCTTTCAACAGTAAGAAATTATTGACTGAACTGTTGTCTGACAGCGCCATTATGGTTGAAAATGAGTTTTGAATATTACGATAACTAATGAATATTAATATTTTTATTTGTCTGCGGCCGTACCAAACTAAAACGGTAAAAAAATATTTTTATTTTAACACATTTTTATGCCTTCTAAAATTATTTTATTGTATTTTCATTGATTTTTTTTTAAATAATTTGGCGGGGCAAAAAATTTATCGCAAAATTTTTCGTTATTTTTCTATTTTTCTTTTATATCTCAACCCTTCACTTAGTATTGCTATAAGTACGATAAATAAAATTTAAAGTTTCTAGAGTTTGACCAAAATATTTCACTGATTTTTCCTGAGATCCTCTAAGATCCTTTTAAGCTCGAAAATGTATTATATAATCTTTTTACCTACTCTAAATTTTATGCGTGAACTGGAGGGTTGAGTAAATTTTTGCAAACCACTAATAATTTAAAGAAAAATCAATAGAGTTTTTATGTCTTAAAAATCCTATGCTGTTAATTGCAACATAATGACTTGTTAACAATCGCGGTGAGAGAAAGATAAAGCGTGTTGAGGAGAGAAAAAAAGGTATAAATAGACGTTTTTCTTAGAGCTCCAGCGTTTGATAATTGGCAATTTTCGAGGAGAGAGAGAAAGAGAGATCAACATCAATTAATGCAGAAATATTTTGGATATATTTCGATAATTTCCCATGTGTGTGGGAATTTGGCTGAAGCTTGAAAATTATGTCGAGATGGACATGTCTGTGGCATTAGTCAGAGATTATTGCTGAAATCATTTGAGTGGCCTATAGTGAAAGTAGAGATTTTGTCATGAAAATATTTTGGGTATTTGGTATATAATGTGTGCTGTTACATATCTTCATCGGTGATCAGCCACCGTCAGCTGCCCATTTGTGACCCACTTTATTCCTCATTTGGTATCTCTTTTTCTCTTATTTCCAATTTGGACGACAGAGATAAAAGAAAGACACAACAGAAAAAAACACATATACCAAAAATCTGCATATTTGATTGCACATTTGGATTTAAAATGCAATTTTTGTGTCGTTGATGGAAGAAGACGGTGTGTTGATGTCGTTGATAAAATAATAACACTCCGCTTATAAGTCTTCTTGTGCATTTTTTCTCAATCTGCAATCATAGAAAAAAGTTCATTAAACTTCCTTGAGAATTTGACTTTAGACTTGCCATTTTTTCCTTGCATATTCGTCATGTTATTTTATTGGAAAGCCAACATAAAGGCATAAAAGTATTTTTATTAACACACAAAAGAGTCAGACATGGAAGCTACCTACCTTCGCTATATAGATGTTGGACATTTTTGTCGAACAAAATAATATAAAATGGACAAAAAAGTCACATTATGGTGGGTATTTTAATTGAAAAATAAAAGACCACCAAGGTTGTTTCCTCACGTAAATTCCCAGACTAAATACTTACGAAGCATTGGTAAAAATCTGAATATACTTTCACTCCCCATTCCCACTCCTGTAGCAATTTTTGCTGTTTTGATGACTGAACACTTTGACCATCAGCATCTTTTAAGGTTTAGTGACCTCCTTGATACAATTATGGGGATTTCTTTACTACAGAAAAAAATGCCATAGAATGTAGGTAGTCAATGACGAAGAAGAGTTAATTGGGTGTAGATTGCGAGTGAATTGTGAAGGTATAAAGATAAAGTACCTACAACATTTGGGCATTTCCTTAATTTAACACTTAAAAACATTTATGATCTTTTTTCACCCTTTAATAAGCTTTTTTCTTTTAAAATAAACATATGTTTTTGCTGTTTTTGGTACATTTTTAATAGTAAGAGTCACAAAAACCATAAAACCATAAAAAAGAGTCACGCGGAAATAATTTAAGTACCAAAAAATGCAACACAAATTTTTTTGGAAGACCTACATATTTATTGTTACCTTAAAAGCATTAAGAATGATTTTCAGTGAAACAAACATCCTTATATCAAGGAACGTTTTGTAGCTACATATATAATAATTAAAACCTTCTTACATACAAATTGTGTTTAGGGTAACGAAGCATACCTAATTGCCTAAAATATCAACCATGTAGGTTTGCAATTCACTTCAATTCATTGATTTTTTAGTTTGTAACTTTTTTATTATTTTATGTTTTCAATAGTTTTGTTTTTTTTTATTTACGAGGTTATAAAATAAAAAATTTAACAATTTGATTTAGCTGATCGATAAAACATGGAAACGGACATTGACATGTTTTTTATTTAAAGTCAATTTCAAAAACAAAAGGTTGTTACATTTACAAAAACGATTTTTGACCTTCTTATTAAAGCATAGAGTTGGGGAGAGCGGGGCAGTTTCAAACAGAAATTTCAGGATTTTGGTCAAAACAGTTTAGTGGAAAGACAGCAAACAGTACTGGAACTCTGTATAGCCTATGGGCTACCCTTGGGTATAGGCTTTAAAAAACTGTTTAGCTCGCTCGTTCTCTGAAAATAAAATTTTCCACGTGTCGATAGTAGTTTTAAGGCACCCCACATGTGGGGCACTTTCAAACACGGCTGTTTTTCGTCATATTTTTCAACCAAATGAGACCAAACTACTATTTAATTAAATGTCTTAATAATATGCATGTTTACTGAAATTATTGTCTCTCTAGTGTTATAAGTTCCGATTTTAGGCATTTTTCTCAAAATGCTATTATTTTTATTTACAGCCATATTTTTCTCAATTAAATGGTTTTTTTGGATGTTTTAGTTGTTTTACAAGATTGCAAAATAAATTTAATCATATATCTGATCTGCTATTATATTCAAGATTTAATGACTGTTTGACTGCCCCGCTCTCCCCTACTCAATTTTTGATGATCAGTGACCACCATTCGTGGTCAACTGGGATGCTAGTTGACGATGACAATTTTGTCCTCGAAAATGTATGAAGAATCTCCAAAATGCATTCACTCTGTCCTTATTTATAATTTTTCCTCCATCTTTTTCTTGAGAACTTTCGCAATAAAAATGCTTAGAAAAAATTGAGGTTAAGGTAAGAAATTCCAATCAACTATTGTGATTATCCTTATGAAAATGAGGGAAATGTGGAAAAAATGCTCAAAAATGGTAAATAAGGACTGAGAAAATGTATTAGGTATGGGGGTTTTTCGTCAAATTTTAAGTCGAAATTGGGAAAGAGTTATCGTGAGCTGTCATGCCAGATGACCATGATCATTTTTGTGATAATTTCAAGATAATCTTTGAATTAACCAGGAAAAACGAAAGACAAAAGCGATTTGACGAACTTGTGATAATTACCCAGAACCTTATTTTTGATCAATTTTTCAAGACTTAGCTCCCAGGTTCTAGGCTCCTGGGAAGTAATTAATTCTAGGGTGTATCTTTTATAAAAGGTCTCTTTGAGTGAGATTTCGCAGTCATGATAGTTTTTAGACCTTCAGCTCTACAAGAAAGGAAAGTATTTTTTAAAGTGAATACTCTTTCATCGCGTGCAAAGGTTATTGAGAGCAAAAGTGTCGGAAGAGGTGACATTTTTTTCGTCATCTCTTTGCCAATAATCTTGCTGTTAAACGACCTTGTTCAGTATCTCTGTCGAATTGCTAATCAATTCCAAATACTAATAAATTTAAATATTTATAAGAAAAAAACATTTTATCAACAAAGTATTTGTAAATCACAAGATATATAGATTTCTTGTATATATTTTCTCGTGATATATTTCGGATTGGCGGGAACAACAATGTCTAGAAATAACATTTAATTGGTAGTGTTGGACACAAGAAAATCATGTGGGACTACTCAATGTTACGTCCTGAGTGCTTTTGCATATGTTACATGAGCCAGGACATCGTACGATAGCCCGGGTGGATAGAAATTTTACCACCCACATTGGGTGGAACACGCGATTCTCAAATTAATTTTTCACAATTGTGCAAAAAGATAATAAATATCATGGAGGGTTGTGGAAAATGTTTTATGAAATATGTAGTTGGATTCGTCAGATAGCACTTGATAACTTGGGTGGACAAACTACATGGGGGTGTCTGCTGGTGTATCAATATATTTTTATACATCCTTAACATTTACGACATGCATGTGAGACATTTTGAGAGTGACTTTAACAGAATTTTCAATATGCTGCAATGGCTTTAAGGCCAATGCGATGGCGTATGTATATTGAAAGAAACAGTAGAACATGGCAAAAGGAAGGGGTGTGGATAAAATCGATGAGAGTGCAAAAACTTTGCGTGCAATTACGGTGTTCTATAATGCATATGAGAAACCCCTATTGAACCGCATTTTGACGGTGGTTAATAACTCGCTTTGAAGTTGAGGGTGAATTAGTGGAAGTCAGAAAGACAGGCGCCAAATGCACGAGACATACAACACAAAGTTTATTACCCTACAACAATGTAATGGCTATAAAAGTATAAAAAAGAGAGAAATAATATTTCGTTGGCGTGAAAAATTGTAAAGAGAGAAAATTAGCAATTCACGCGAAATATTCTTTTCACGTGAGATTCGCGAGAAGAAAAAATTACAATTCAATGGAATGACTATTAATCTTAATTCTTAAATTTGTATGTTGGGATCGTTGGGATGGTATAAATCACTTTTATCCTGTGAAGAAAAGCATTTTGCCAAAAATGTACGAATAATAAGTCATTGAATTTTAATAATCTTTTCACAATTTTTTTTGGCAACAAATGTGCTCATTATTAAAGCAGTTTTAAAGAAAATTGTTCTTGACTTGTTCATCTTTTATAGTTTTTTCCCACTTCCTTGTTGGTTTTATTCTCATTTGTAATGATGCTCATCTTAGAAAATCTCCGTGAAAGGGAACTTCCATACAAATTCATTGAGAAAAGATATGTAAGAACACTTGCCTGAAGCATCACTATTTGACTGATTACGTCTTTTTCTGAAATTTCACAAACAATAAACAGTGATGGAGCTATGATTTTCTTTAAAAGACGCCTATATTTGGTTGTGGAGGGGCGCAAAACAAAAAAGTCTAATGCGTAATCATTATTCAAATTCACGTGACAAATTAATTTGAGTAATTAGACGCTGTTGTTTGTCTGTTTTGCCTTTTTCTATTGATGTCATCTCTCTAACATTCTAAGAATAAAAAATTCGCAAAAAACAGATTCGTTGACGAAGTAGAATTCTGCAAACATAACAATTTTGTCGAATATTCGGTAAAAGAAGTTCTTGAAAAATTTCCATATTGAAATGTCGAAATAAATTGTTGTCCTGCTTCCGCACAAAATCTGCAAGTTTGCTGAATAATTTGCAAATTTGGCAAATCTTTGTATTAATCATTATTATTTAAATATGGTCAAAAGCGATGCGTTCTAAATGAATCGAATATGATCCAAAGTCAAGGTTTGTCTGGATATGAAAATTTGAAATTCTAACCCATGAACCTTATCAATATCCGCTTTATTAAAATTTTGAACTAATAACATACCTTGTTGACGTCGTCGTCGTCGTCATTAGTCAAGAAAAATGAATAATGTAATATTCAAATATTACAGCAAAAGAAATGTTTACCTTTTTTCTTAATAACTTGCTGATTAAGTAGATACTTCGGAGCGCGTCTTAAGAAATAGGGTAGAGCGGGGAGGATTCGATCAGGGGCAGATTCGATCAAGGCGTTTTATTTTTTACCCTTCGAAATGACCTGGACTAAATTACTACGAATTGAAAGGTAGCATAAAGATGCGTGCTTTCTAAAAGAATTGTTGTCCTGGTATTCTTAGTTTAGTTATTAAAAGCATTTTTCGAAAATCGACTGAAAAAGCTGCCTTTGAAGATTTCAATTTTCTTCTATTTATTCGATTCTAGTCGATTATGTTCATGGTTTTTCATTTTTTGATGTTAGCTTTATTCTTTCTAAAGCAAATCGCATAATTATTTTATTAAGAAAACTGAAATAGATTTATCTATGGTGATTTGAATATCTAAACTACACGCGGGGAGGTTTCGATCAAGGCCAATTTTCATGGGAAATTTAGTTCCAGATAATTATGTCAGAAGGCGCAGTCGTATTTGTTTACAAGAAGTGTCAACTCGCTTGCAAGTTTTTCCTCGTGAAAATTGCCATAAAGAGTGAGTAAAATTAACTTTTCTTGAGCTTAGAGTGTGATATGTTAGTGCTAGTGTATATTTAATTACAAAAAGCGCGTCGTAAAATAAAGTTTACGCGTAGAAATCTCTGTAGAAATGTTTGACCGAATCCTGCCCAATTTTGATCGACTGTGCCCCACGGAGCACAGTCGATCAAAATACCATTTCCTAATTTTTCCATTCTACGGGAAAACCTATGAATTTTCCAGATCCAATCAGAGACCTGTTTTACAAACTCAATACCCAAGAGTATTCAAAAAGCCAAACAGATTTCCAATCCGACTTCCGGCTTTTCTGGAAAACTGTCCCAAAGTGAGACATCAAATTGCTGATCGAATCTCCCCGCTCTCCCCTATTCCATCAAAAATCAAAAATTCAATCAAATTAAGCACCTACTCGAAGTATTTTTGATTACTGTCGAATATAACCATCAAAGGGAGGATGAAAATTGCTTATGGGATAAAATGAATTTGCAAGAACCCATCCAGAGGAGCTAATACAAAATTATACACAGTCATGCTTCTTCTGCTTGTTGCTGTAATTACCTAAAAATAAGAATTGGTGTTCGCACATGGGTGATAATAATTTTTGTTAAATTTTCATGAGAAGTCGTTACGTGTGCCTTTTTTTTACGAGACACATGAAATCACTGGTGGAAAATATATTGAAGTGGTACAGGAG